>CBVK0100154293.1:0-28780 GCA_900067695.1 Picea abies
GTTTAACCATTGACAATGTCACATCATTGTCACCCAACCATAGGCATTCACATATGCCACCCCCGAGCACAATAACCTTTTCTTAGATAGAATGATTCTGACAAGTCCACACTAGAACCAACAGAGAAACCCTAACCAAAAACACCAATGTTGCATTAGCAACACAATACCAATAAAGCATACCTTTACCAAGAGAAGTGCAAAAGAAGAAGATACCAAAAAGACTCGCACCCTAGTGATCATTGTTTCTCCTTAGACTTGCACCCTAGCTACGTTTGTTGCACCTCGTTAGACTTGTGCCCTAGCTACGTTTGTTGCACCTCCTTAGACTTGCGCATTGTTTCAGAGTGTGTGAGAGAGTGTGAAATGAGCTAAGGCGTCACCTTATTTATACTTATTTTGCCAGTGAACTTTTCCCACAGGGTCGACCTGTCTTTTTTGGAAAATATAATTTACTTTGACTTTTTCTAGCAGGGTCAAGTTCTCTTTCTGGGGTTTTCTATTTCTTTATTATTATTCTCCTTGGTTCGACTTCTCTTATAGGGTTTTCACACATCTATTTAATGGTTCTCTTACTTCTAGAATATTATATTCTAAGTACAAAGGTTACACTTGGAGGTTAATACCTCTCGCAGCTACCAAAACATCAACACGTGTGTGGGGGGGTATGTATAGCCTCCCTATCAATCAGGTGTTAAATTTTTCATATATTTTCTTCATCTAAATACACTATTAAACTTTCAAGTATATTTTTTATCATTACCCAAGGTTCTTACGTTACTTGCATCTTTAGCTTGACTCATTCCAAGGATCGCTATACCTAATAGCATATAAAGAGTTGGACTCATTGTTATTTAAGTTTTGTGTCATGCTTAATTCAATTACACAAAGAATGGTTAAGCCCTAGTGATATATCCATCACATGTAGCTATCATTATTCACAGTTAGACGGATTATCTCTCATGGTACAAATACACAACCAGTCATTGCCATACAAGCTTCTACTATTTATGTTAGGTGTTTTCTCATCAGTCTCTAAGACTCAACTTATTCCGTAGTTAACTTTCCTTGTATTTAAATGTCTATAAACCAAAAAGTAGGCAATTGTTGTACTTAAATATTTAAACCTTTAAACATTTTCCCAATCTACCACTTGCCATCCCTCACCAATTGCAATTGATCTAACTCATGACTTCCTATTTTGACACCTTAAAATTACATGGGTCATCACTATGACCCTTACCAATTACCCTCAATGATCATTCATGTTTCTCAATCCACTCATCAATATCATTAAAGAAGAGTGATTTCCATTTGAGAGAAGCACCCCTCCAGTATCATTACATAAATTTACCTTGGGCTTTATTGCAATTTCATAGTTCCCCTTGCACTTCAATGTTATCCATCACCTTAAGGGAGACATATAAGTTTTAATTAATTATTATAATCCTAACAAATTTCATATTGTTGTTATTCAAATTGAGCACCCTACTCAACTATCACTAATTTTGATTGGCTAGGAGATTACTACATTTATGCTAAGATGCTTCCCCCTTTTCACTTGCATTTTTTTCACAATTTATGACTTCTTCATTCCCATCCTGTAGGCACTCATGGGCTTATTACTTATTTAATATTATGTCGTCGTACCTTTTAAAAATCCGTAAAACAATCTACATCATTATGATCTCATTCATTTAAGTAAATTTGGTAAATTGTTGGCATTTGCTTCCTCATAGACATTGTTTTTATTTAAACCTTATAGTGATTTTTATCATGTTTCTTACTCATGAACACTTATGTGATTCAAGAACAATTTTCCAAAAGGTTACTTATTCAATGGATATCTCAAAAGTGCTAAGTTATCATTTCCACATGATCATACTTATTCCCTCATGACAAATCCAAAATCTTCCAGCATGCTCTAGGATAGGCTACTACTCCTTGTTGATTCCTTATACTATTTTTATTATAAAGTGAAATCCCATCATTCGTTTGTGAAACTTACACTCAATTCACCTTTACAATCCATCATATTTTGTGAAGTATCTAGCTATTACTCTCTCTCTTTTTGTTCATCCCATCCTTCTGAGTCTCATTATAGAATCTATTGGAATGTTTTATAAGCTAGGTATGCACTTGCTAATGATTGAAGATCAATGCTTTAGAAGTCTTACCCTTTCCTAAAATCCTTGTCTCTCTATTCTTATATTTCCATATTCTAATTCTAATAATAGGTTAACTATCAATAGAGGTGTAATTGGATACTATCCTTAAGGTATATTACTTCCATTTTTAACTTAATTTGATGTGTATCATCTAAGAATTGTACCATTATGCGCTCAAATCAATCAATTATATTTTCCTTACATCTTCTCTGAATAACAAGTGTCTTGTTTACTTCCTCAAGTTACCTAGGTCAGATTAGCGTATTAAGTGTTGGTAAAGTACTTCATACATTATGGTCTCTTCTTAATGTCCATATCCAGGATTCTAGGTCTTTAATATCTAGCAAAAGGAAAACACATAAGACACATTTTGATTCTTATTTGCACTCATCGGTACATGTCAACATAATCTTGTTATCTTCTTACTTGGATTAACATGCTATAAGGAGCATATCAAAGGGTGCCATCATCCCACTTAGATTAATTATAAGTTTTGTATGCTTCCTTAATGTGTGGGATTTCCTATCAATATATTTTAAGGTTATATTGTGAATATAAGTTTATTTGTATTCTCATTTTGAGTCTAGCATACATATGCGGAGAGGAAAGTCATACCTATATTCTATGGACATAAGCACATGTTTATAGTTGTTTATATCATATACTTCCTATCATTCATATATTTAAAAAACACATAATTCATTTTATGAGTTTTGGGATTTCCTAGTCCAAATATTTAGTCTCATTACACCCATTTTCAAATTGTTTATTAGCATTATGTCCAATACTCTTAGATTTCCACCCTTCTCAACCATTTGTTAAATTGAGTGCTTATGTTTCACTCCTTTACACTTTACACACATGTATAGCTTTGTTGTCCTTTATCTTAAGAATGGTTCACACTCCAATATACTCACTTTTTACAATGTTCTATAATGTAATTGTTTATTTGCTTTATGGTCAAACTCAACAAAGTATATATATTACTCAATTTTTTTATGGAAAATTAATTGTATACGTTTTATTTGTTCATAACTAATCCTTTTTCCAAAAAAATTTATATAGTCTAGTGTCTCAAACAAAATCTCCATAAAAAAATTATTATTAATTGCACCAATATTTTATAAAATCACCTAAAAATCCATTAACAAAAACTTAATGCATTTGGCCTCAATCGTTATCATTGAACAAGTGCAATATTTCAATTTATGTAAACTTATACTTCTAGAAAGACATAATTCATAGCACTTGTCATATCAATCAAAAGAAAAATTTCTAAAAGATTGAACAAGCACGTGATTCCCTTTGTACAGTTTCATGGAGGTTGTGGAAGTAAATTATCATTTTGTTAATGTGAGGTGGTCGTTGTAGCTCCTGAAGAGTGTTTGTGTCATGGACCTATAGTCAACCTGGAATTTTTTTGTTGCAACTTGGTGTGTCCAAGTCGTTTCAGCTTTTATAGTCATGTGGCACTGTCTTGCCTCACATGCAATGGTTTGGTCAATCTATGCCTACTACAAACAGATTACACATTTCCATGTAAAGTATGTTCGTAACTTTGTATGATGATAAAATTGTTAGATGCATCAAGTCCTACTCAACTTAAGATTATCCAACAAGCACACTAAACACACGTCCAATCATGGCCTCAAACAATCTCAGCAATACTTAGTTAGTTCTACAACTTGGGCAACATAAGTATACAAGGAAAAAGTAACATTTGTCATGCCCCATATTATTATTATTAAATATAAATAATAATAATAATATTAGAAATATAATATATCTCCTAAACGGTCATAGTAAATACTTATTGGAATAAATAATAATAAATAAGTATATAATAATTATCCTAAAGGAGGTCATAATAAGTATTTATTATGGATATTAGGGTAATTAAAGAGAATGGTAAAATAAGTAATCGTAATTAATGGAGAAACCATAAAGTATAATAAATAATTAAATAAAGGACCCTAAGGATTGGGTTCTTTATCACAAATGGACTCTATATAAAGAAAGAAAATGACATCTCTCTTTGGTTGAAGCTATAGAGAGGGTAAGGCAAAGGATTCATTGACATGGTATATTGAGGGCTTGGGGGTGACTTGCTACTAAATATTAGAGTAGCAAGGTCTACGATTGGGTGGAGAGTCGTCCCCCACTTTGTGTTGTGGTTGTTGGTTCAAGGATCATGGTATGGCTACTTTCCTCAAGTCACCTGGTTACATGTAAGTTGGATCTTCAACACAGGTAAGTTCCTCACCTTTGTGAGTTAATGAAATTTCATTAGGGTTTCCTTATTTACAAATTATTGGTTATTTAATTGGAGAAATTTAAGGATTTATCTTTGTTAGAACCTTGGGATATTACAACATTCAACATTTACATAACATCTGCACAAATACTCGACATATGGGTACGAGCTACACCCAAGTCAATACCAAACACCCCTATATATATATATATAAGAATGGTACATATGTTACTAAGAGGGGAGCTTGGCCACTGCATGTAGCTCAAGTACAACAGTGTGTTGAGCCCTCAACAACCTCCCTTAGTTTTTTAGCAAAAATAAAGAGCCCCCCATTTAAATTTTGAAATTAGTATATTTTCTTGTTACATGATCTTACGTTTCTTAATTTGAAGGGGTGGTTCTATGGTCAGATGACTTATCTTCTTTTTCAATTTTTTCAATTTTTTCAATTTTTTAGTTTTGAGTGCTTTATGATTGATTTTGAGTGATGACTTGATGGTATGCTTTGGAATGAAGCTAGGACAGGGTGATTGATATTATTACATCCATGTATGAATGAGGAATCATTAAACACATGTTTTATGATCACTATTTTGAATACAATATTGTTGTGTCACAAAAACTCATTGTTTCATCGCATTTTCTTCATATGCATAATGGTTTCGCCATTTGAGTCTATTTTCTTTCTGATCATTCAACATTGTTTACATGCTCATTTGGACCCACTCAAAGTAGTTTCATGCCTCTGTTTGCTCAAATTTGGGTTATCATGGTTTTTCAACACTTTCATAAAGATTTGGTCTTCAGTGCATAAATCCATTAAATTAACGTTTTTGCCATATTCAAATAATTCAATTAAAAGACAAATTTTAAGAAATTTAATACACGTCTTGAAACCATAAATGTTAAGGAGCAGAAACAAGCTAACAATTTTGAATTCTAATAAAGCATCATTTTTATAGTCCTTAAACTGTTGTTTAAAAATTATGCATTTTCGTAATTTTATACTTGGCGAAATTCAAATAATTCAACTAAAACTTATTTATATTCAAATCAAATATGTCTTAAAAGAACATATACAAAAGTTTGAAAATGAGTTAACAATTCTCATTTTGAGTGAAGCATTGATTTTCACGAAACCAAATCTTTTCATTAAAAAATGTTTTGCTCATTTCTGCTTTTGACTAAATACAGTGTTCGAAATTCATGGGTTCTTATCAAGCTTTGCTTAGTTTGGTTTGACCCTCACTTGCGATTTAATGTGTTGAAATTGTGTTATAAAATAATAGAGTTGAACTCCATTTATGTTTGATGTATATGATTGTATGTGTGGTTGCGTCAGTTAGACATTTTTAGCCTCTTTAATCTCATTGGTTTGGATTTTGTGTGTACTTACACAATTAGCATCCACATGTTTGAGCTATTATTTATAAGACCAATGCTTATTAGTCTTGGCCAAAGGCAAGCTAGGGACTCTAGTTGATAACCTTGCCGCTTCAAAACCCACAAAACAGAGTATTTACACTTTAACGTTGTTGGTGAATTCCCACTTCGCGGCCTTGGATCGAATTCTTTACCAGTAGAGCTCGCAACTCCACAGACAAATATTCTCAAGCCTAAACTCCCAGAATACACAGATACCATCAATCCTCCTCGAATGGATGGACGGATCCCTTTTCTCTTCTGTCGGAACAGTGTTTCGAAGTGTTAAAGTTTTGGAAAGCTCCAACCATGGTATAAATTTGACATGCACTTCTACCCGTCAAGTAATTTTTTTATGATGGGTTTCTTTTCAAAACTACCCTTCTCATGATGTTTTATATTTATTTTTTCCCATCATTTAAATATTAGGTTGACTAAGATGTTTTAGAATAAAATAAGGGCATTGTCTAATTGTTCTACGTTTTTTTCCCTTTTCATCTAATTGTTCTACTTTTTGTCCTTTTTCGTCGAAATCCAGTGACTTAAATATGCACAAAATCACAATTTTTGGTTGTTTAAATTGCATTTTTGAATGTATAAATGGATTCAGTGTGTTGAAAACCCCATGGGGTACTCGAATTGTACAGAAATAACCACTCATATATGCAGATCCAACAATCACTTGTCCGATTTCGAGCAAATATCATCGGAAAATATCCCTGGAAAAGGGCCAAAACGTAGAATGTTTAGCCTACTACTAAAATAAGATACAAATTAAGTTGATTGATATAATATACTAAATTATATAGTCACAATTCGATTCCCAAGACCCTCATATAGTAATCCATTCAAACAAAAAAAACATAACAATGCTCAAATCAAAAACAACATGCAGTTGCAATTTTAAACCAAATATCCATGAACCTTACCTATTTCAGTTTAAAAAAATGGGAGATTGGGCGATTACATACATGCACCGAAGATTATTCTTGAATATAAATCTTTTCTTCTCATTGTTTAGTTTTTATCCTATAGGATTGCAAGTGTGATGAAGATGATCTTTTCCTAACACACCCAAAGACCCACTGTGGGCATAGTGTGTGACTCTATATGTTGGGAATCAAAATTTATAACCCCCCAACCCCGATCTTTTCTTCCCTTGCATGCTTCAGCCTACAGGTTGGGGGATTGCATCATCATCGCTCAAAATGAGAAGAGAGCCTCTACTCACTCCACCATATATTACTTGGTAGGAGTTGCTTCGGAAATAATAAGTGAAGAGTAGTGAGGCAGATTAAACCTATTGGAATATCTCCTCTACCTTTATTCTACTTGAAAGATGCACACAGGTGGCAAGCAATCAACATTAAAAATCTAGTTGCTTTATTTAACCCTCCCACTACCTTACTGGATGGAGATTTGGGTCTTTGATTATTGGCTCTCTTGTCTGCAATCGAATACAAGCCACTCACAAACTTTGCATCCATCAAGACACACTTAAGTCAAGTTAAACTCAAATATCACATCAATGATCTGGATTTGCTCGCAGAGAGATGTAACTTCCAATTTGCATGATGGGCATGCTACATTAAGGATCATGGGATCAAGACGGGCTTCTTTTTCCAACACGTGGTACACCCAAAAACCCAACATGTAGTCATGCGGCAAGTGGTCCAACTCATATATGTGTTGTGGGGGGGGTGGGGTAAGGGTAAATTTTCAACTTGCCCATCAATTTGACGGTTTTAAAAATTAAGTGGACATCAATGTTGACGTGCAGGTTTTAAAATTGCAAGTATTTGACGGTTTAAAAAGGCAAAAGCGGGTATTTACCCATCAAATTTAACCATTGGCTCCAATGATCACTCTGGCTATCTTTTAATCGTGATCATTGATCAATGTCCGACAGATGGTCGGATTTGAATCTCAGGGTATAAGAGAAGGCCTATCTACAATATATCATGGTCATTGGTTTCCTTTCTAGATTGAAGACGAGGTGTCCTTTCAACTTATTCAACTTTTAACTCTCGTTGTTGATTGTCACTAGATGGATGATCCATATCTCATTTCTGAACACTGTAGTCAGAATTCGAAGTGAGTCTCTGAGTTGGCTTACCCGATGGAAGATGGATTTCCCTCTGTATCGCTCTGATGAATGGTTCAAGTTCCATGCCAAAGTAATATATTTGGAGTGGAAGTTTGGCGAGACTCTAAATTGAAGACTCTGAAACACACACGTTAAGTTCCTTTCGGGGTTCGATGGATAACAACTGGTGACCGTCAATATGGTGAGACTTTGTCCCAGATCTAATATTGTTCATTGATATTCTAACTTCTGCAATTCTCAAAACACGTTGAATTGTACTCTGGACCTACTATCGATCACCTACAAATAATATTGCATGTCCTTTGATCACAAGATGCAAATATAGAATTCGATAAACACCCACATGGAGAACATAATTTCATAGCCACAAATATTTTATTTAGATCTTTGAAGGAATAAATTTACAACCTGGGCACTTTGTTCCTTCTCAGTTTCTTATATCTTTGCAAACACGTGGTCTCACACACTCTTCACACTTTCTAACCTCTTCTCAATACAACAATAATCAATAAAACTCATAGCTCAAGGGTAGCTCACAACTAACAAAATCTCAAGCTATCCAAACCAATTTCAAATCTAGAATTTTGTTCCTAAATCTAGAAATTATCACTACATATCATCAACAAACCAATAACAGTATAAATTGTTTGATAGAAGATATCTACGAAAATATCTTCTAGAAATATCTAGCTATTACAATTAAATGAAAGATTTAGGAAACCAACTCCCTTTTTAAATGTTTGTGACCCTTTGGGTCAATCTTGAAATTTTCTAGCAAATGCTCTTGCATTAGACTCCTAAGGAAGAAAAGAATTGTTCATGAGATCTTCAATACTTGCACCATACATGGAAATGTTTGTTGTTGTCATCCAAGTAGCATCCTCCACTGGTTGATTCTTCCATTGAACCAAATACTGGAAGTACTCTTTACCTCTACTCCTTTTTACCACTTTCGTATCCAACACCGCTTCGATCTATTTCTGGATGGCTTTAGGCAATTGATCTTTCCATCCAATGGTATAATCTTCATCACTTGCAAGTTCATCTATTGAAACATCCTCTATCCCTCTAAAGGAATACAAATCTGCAACATTAAATATTGGATAAATTTCAATGTCTCTTGGAAGTTCTATTTCATAAGCATTAGAAGAAGAAAAAAATTAGATCTTACATGGCCCAATTTTCTTAAGCTTTAATTTGTTATAGGTCCCTGTAGGAAATCTCTCTTTTTTTAAGTATGCCATTACTAAGTCTCCAACCTGAAAATCCATTAGTCTTCTTCTCATGCCTTCCCTTTGTTTGTACTTGTTGTTTCTTTCCTGTAACCTCTGCTTGACTCATTCATGTAGCTTGTGCATACTCACTACAAAGTATTCACCGTCGGCACTTCTCATATCTTGTTTTCCCAAATTCCTCAATTCATATACACCTCTTGGATGCATACCCATACAAGATCTGAAATGGAATCATTCATGTACTTTTGCTACGTGAATCATTATATGAAAACTCAGCTTGAGCAAGAACTTGATCCCATTGCTTAGGATTCTCATTCACAAGACTTCTCAAAATATTTCCTAGACTTTTGTTCACCACTTATGTTTTTCCATCAATCTATGGGTGATATGTTGAGCTAAAACTAAGGTTAGTATCAAGTTTCTTCCATAAAGTTCTTCAAAAATGTCCCACAAATCTTGTGTCTCTATCAAAAACAACATTGTTAGGAAAACCATGCAGTGTTACGGCCTCTTTAAAGAACAAATTTGCAATATTTGTTGCATCGCTAGTCTTTGTACAAGCAATAAAATGTGCCATTTTAGAGAATCTATCAACCACAACATAAATAGAATCATTATTTCTTTGTGTTCTTGGCAATCCTAACACAAATTACATACTCATTGAATCCCATGGTCTGTTTGGGATAGGTAGTGGTTGATACAAACCTACATTTTTACTTCTCCCTTTATCATGCTGACAAATTTTGCATCACTCTACAAACCTTTTCACATCAATCTGCATACCTGGCCAAAAATAAAAATCATTAATATGAGCAAAGGTCTTGTCCTTTCCAAAATGTCTTGAGAGTCCTCCACTATGCTTTTCCTTGATCAGATTTTCCCTCATGGAACATCTTGGTATGCATAATTTACTATCCTTGAACAACAATCCTTCTTGTATCATGTAGCTCAACCACTGGCTTCTATTACTGACAACTGGATTTTCACAGGTTGCATAAGCATATATGAAATATGCATCTTCCTTATACGTCTCTTTCAGTCCATCAAATCCTAAAGTGTTGACTTGAAATTCTTTTAAAATTAAATTAATCCTACTCAATGCATCAACAACTTTATTTTCTTTACCACTGGTATGCTTAATCACAAATGTGAAATTTTGCAGGAATTCAACCCACTTAGCATGTCTCTAATTCAATTTTGACTGACTACTTATGAATTGCAATGCATGGTTAGCAGTGTATAGAAAAAATTATTTGGGCATGATATAGTGTTTTCATTTCTTTAGTGCTTGGACAATTGCATAAAATTCTTTATCATAAGAAGAATATTTTTGCTTAGCTTCATTCAATTTTTCACTAAAATATGCAATTGGTCTCTAATCTTGACTTAAGACAACTCCTATTGGAGTTCCACTGGCATCAGTTTCAACTTGGAAAAACTTACCAAAGTCTCGCGAAGCTAAAATAGGTTGTTCAATGATCTTCTTCTTCAATAATTTGAAATTCCTATCAGTTGTTTATGTCCATTTAAATGGTTTTTTGTTTTCCTTGATTGTTTCCACAATTGGAGCACATAATTGACTAAAACTTCTTATAAATTTTCTATAAAAACTCGCTAAACCATGGAAACTCCTTACATCAAACACATTTCTTAGAGTAGGCCAATTTACAATTGCTTGCACTTTTTATGGATCCATATTTAAGCCATCTTTAGATATCACAAATCCTAAATATATCAGTTCATCCTTCATAAAACTGCATTTCTTCAAATTGATCAACAACTTATTCTTCTGTAAAGTACTCAAAAACATATTAAGGTGTATCAAATGTTCTTCTCTTGTTTGACTATATATCAAATATCATCTAAATACACTATCACAAATTTTCCAATGAATTCCTTCAAAACCTCATTCACCAATCTCATGAAAGTACTTGAAGCATTTGTGAGCCCAAAATGCATCACCAACCATTCATACAATCCACTATTAGTTTTGAAAGCAATCTTCCATTCATCCCCTTCTCTAATCCTTATTTGATGATATCCACTTTTCAAATCAATATTTAAGAAATACTTAGCACCACTCAAACAATCTAACATATCATTAATTCTAGGTAATGTAAATCTATACCTTATTGTGATCTTGTTGATTGCTCTTGAATTAGTACATATTCACCATACTCCATCTTTCTTTGGGCTAAGTATTATTGGAACAACACATGGACTCAAACTTTCATGTATCAATCTGTTGGAATATATAATTCCTACTTATCTAATATGATGTATTAAGAAGTAGAGTCAATCTCTACGTGAGTTGTGTGATCCTATTATTAAGAGGTTGTTAGAGAGTTGGATTTGTGAGATCCTCGTTTGTTGTGTGGTTGAGATATTCTCTCAACCTCCCCAGTTATCTTTAGAATAAGTTAGATCTGATAACTATCAGTGAGCTCTATATAATGAGCCACAAATGTATTGTATAATGAATCAAGTAATAGAGTATTTGTTTATATCACTCTACTCTCCCATTTTATCATGGTATCAGAGCGTTAGGGTTGGGCATGACTCCCTCATGGGACTGCCCAGGCACATGAGGAGAGTAGAGGCATGTGGTGCGTGGAGAGTTTTTCGGCAGGTCGACTTCCTCCTGGAACATATATGTTATCTGTTGTGTTGTGTACCATGTGTGCACCGATCTGATCACTCGGGAACTGTTATTTGAAGTGTTGTGTGTTGTTGCTGCTTGGTCTGACTCACGAGACTGCCATACGAATTTGGTATCGTGGAGCCATGGACGCGTAGTGAGAGTTGTGTTGTTGGGATTCCAGCAGATGCACGGGTGGAAGTGTTACTGGCTTATCTGTACAGGTGAGTTATGCATTGCCGGAAAGGAACAGATATTAAATTTGGTCTATAACAAAGAGTAAAATGCAATGCAGATCTGTTCATTCTACAAAGAGGTTAGAACCTTCAACGGTGTGGTGACTGCCACCGTCACCAAGTACATCATCAAAATTGTTCTACAAAAAAAAATATTTTGAAGCGTTCCAACTGTTATTATTATAATTTGAAGGATGGGCATCGTAATATATTTAGTGGCCTTCAATATAACCCTGGTGTGGTCCACGAGAGATTAATTTGCAGAGAAAAGATTGCAAGAAAATTTTAAAGCTGTGGGGAATTACAAGGACTGCATCGATGTCTGGTTCCTCATAACATGAAGATGATTTTTATGATTTTTGGTCTGCAGGGACCAAAATTGAAGCTGTGATAGTACATGCAATTGTCTTTTTTGGTCTGCTCTGCTGGCTCAGATTTACTATTGGTATTTAGCCAGATCCATTGGACATCTCCATCTTCTGCAGATCCGCTCCATTTTATTCTGCACGATCCGTCGTGCCTATACCCATCTTTTTGCAGATCCGCGGGTATACACATCTTCTACAAATCCGTGAGCATCTTCTTATGCATGAACATTGTAGTTGTTGAGGGACTTGATGGTGAGAACACCCCCAGTCCGCCCAAGGTGAAGAGATCTCGCAATTCCATTCGAAGGGACACTCCACCCAGGAGGAGCTCCATTTACAGAGGCGAATTACAGTGATTGGTTTATTAGTTTGGCATGTGACTGTCAAAAGGAAACTGTGATATGTAGGCATGCATGTGGAAAGCATGAGCGGACTTGGTTGCGTAAGAAAGTGTGGAGTTGAAATGTCATCTGGCATATTGTAGCGTGGATTGGAGCGACTTGCAAAACATTGAATATAGTAGATTGGAGTGACCTGTTGTGGACGGGCGATCTGTTGTGGATTTGACTGGTACTAATTATACTTTCTGGACATACGACTCTGCAATTTCAGGAAACTGAGGTTTTTCAACTGAGAAAAAGATTGCAAGAGCACGATTTCTTTAGCTTGTGATGATTTGGAAAATGAATGTTGCAAATCAAGGTTTTCGAAACGACGGTGAGGCTGGAGGATGCGACTGCATTTCAGATTTTAGTTCTGTGTAGATGGACGTGACGATCTAAGAAGATCGTGAAAAAAAATGTTTTCTTTCCATGAGGAGCTCCAGGGAGGCGACAAGATGTTCGGCCCTAGAGGAGAGGGCGAGGTTGAAGGGTGTGTGACAAATCCTTGTCCATGACATTGCAGAGGACTCATTTTTGTTATTGTTGGAGTTTGTTGTTGTTCGAGCCATTACATGGAGGTGTTATAGCGAAATGAAGTGAGGTGTACGTGCCCATTCCGTCGGACTCATAGAGCGTTGATTATGAGAAGTGTGATTGAGTTATGATTTTACAAGTATTGTTATTGATATTTTTTTGGTTTGAAGGTGTGCATAGTTATGTTATTTGTGAGACATGTAATTGAAAGCAAGACTAGGATATTTTGATGTAGTGGTCCTAGAAAATTCTATGTACCTGAGCCATTGTATACCCCCTAATGTGAAAAGTTCATGGTAATCTAGAAACCACTATGTAAAGCATGGTTACAGGTAATCCGAGAAAACCTGATGCATGGTTGAGGGTAATCCGAGAAAACCCAGAGCATGGTTATAGGTAATCCGAGAAAATCCAGAGCATGGTTATAGGTAATCCAAGAAAACCTGGCGCATGGTTGAGGGTAATCCGAGAAAACCCAGAGCACGGTTATGGGTAAGCCGAAATAAAACCCAGGTTGATGATGATGTGATGAAGGGGGAGCTATGAGGAAGAATGGTTGAATGAACCATGTAGCTGAAAAGGATTCCTATAGAACTGGCGGTTACAGCGGCTGATGACCCATGTATTCTGGTAGATGGATTTCTCTTTATATGGACGTCAATAATCAGATGCAGGTACAAGAGGAAGCACACAAAGATATGATGACATAGATATTTAGATAAGTAGTCATTAAGGGAGAGTGTTGGAATATATAATTCCTACTTATCTAATATGATGTATTAAGAAGTAGAGTCAATCTCTACATGAGTTGTGTGATCTTATTATTAGGAGTTTGTTAGGGAGTTGGATTTATGAGATCCTAGATTCGTGTTTATGGTTGAGATATTTTCTCAACCTCTCATCCTATAATTGGAATAAGTTAGATCTGATAACTATCAGTGAGCTCTATATAATGAGCCACAAATGTATTGTATAATGAATCAAGTAATGGAGTATTTGTTTATATCGCTCTACTCTCCCATTTTATCACAATCATTTATCTAAAAGTTCTTGCACATGTATTTTTATCTCATCATTTTCCTATGGTGTCATTTTATATTCTTCTTTGTTAGGAATTTTTTTTCCTGGAATCAAATCAATATCATGACTAATACTCCTTATAGGGGGTAATGCATTTGGTAAATCATCAACTATAATATCAGCAAAATCATCTAACATGGTCTTAACTTCTGCAAGCAAATCATCCAAATGTGTACTTGTAAGTATTACCTTAGGTTTGCCAATCAATGCAAAATGTACCTCCTCTTTATTGACCTCTTGGATTAGTTCCTTTCCACTCATCATCAATACATCGGAACCAGCTTCCTCTTTGACTCCTTCAGCTTGCAAAGGCAACAATGCATGCTTGCATCCATCTTTTCCCTGAGGATAAGTGTTCCTCCTGCCATCATGAATGGATTTTTTGTCATACTATCATGACCTTCCCAGCAAAATATGGCAGAAATTCATGGGCATTATGTCACATACTACCTCATCCTTGTAGCTATCAATTTGAATTTCCACATTACATTGTTCATTCACCAAAATCTGATGTCCTTTTTGCAACCAGGACACTTTGTAGGGAGCAGGATGCACTGTCCTCTTCAATCCCAACTTCTCTACCATCTCAATCGAAACCAAATTATTTGTGCTACCACTATCAATAAAAACTTTGCAACACTTACCTCTTGATTTGCATACAGTTCTTAATAGACTTTTCCTCTGAACTGGTTCTTTAACTTCCTTCTCTGATTTTATCAAAACTCTTTTCAATAGCAATGACTCTCCTACCTCAGGAACTTCTTCTTTTGTTATTGTATTCACATTCTCTCCTTGGCTTCTGCAACATGTGCACTTTTTTTACCTACTGATTTGTTCTTTGGACAGTCCCATGACATATGGCCTATCTTTCCATGGGTGTAACATCTAATTTCTCTGCCTCCTCTACCTCTTCCTATGAATTCTCCTCCTCTTGATGACTGATTACTTGAGATTGAGTTGCTTCTTTCATATCTTGGAGTCTGAAATATTCCTTTGTCATTGGATTGTCCTTTTCCTCTTGTTGGACCTCTTCCTCTGGTTTCCCAACCAGCTTCTCCTCTACTTTCAAAGTTGCTTGGTAGGCAGCCTCAACTATCTTCGGGAACAGAATGTTGATTTTATCTTGTATGTCATACCTCAAGCCATTGATGTACTTGGCAACCTTTTCAACATCTTCGTCAATATGACCAGCTCTAATTATCAATTTGTAAAATTCCCGTGTATATTCTTTGATAGTCATAGTCTTATGTCTGAGATTTTGCAACTGTCTAAAAAGGTTTAGCTGGTAATCCCTAGGCATGAACTTGTTTTTAAATTTAGCAATCATTATGTTCCAATTTATGATCTTACTTTTCTCTTTTCTATTTATGTCTACTTGTAAGTCATCCCACCATAGTGTCGCATGACCCTTTAACCTTGTCACAATATACTTCACCTTTTTCTCCTCGTCTACATCTTCATAATCAAAATATTTATTAAGAGAATTTATCCAGACAATCAATTCTTCAACATTTAAATTAACTTCATACATCGGTACCTCTACTTTTGGTCCGGCACCGACCTCTGTGACCACCCTGATCAGTTTTTGTTTTTTTCTGTTGTTTCTTCTCCTTCTTCTTCCTTAGAGGTTTTGGTCTCTTCACTTTCATTGATATCTCCTGTATCAATTTTTCTCTTCATGGAAGTCTCCATGTCTTCCATCCTTGCTCGGAGTTGTCTCACCTCTTGTTGCAATTCAACATTTGCAACTAGTATGCCTTGGCCTCTTCTCCTGGGCAACATCTTCTCTTCTCATGAGCACGCTCTTGTGGTATATTTTTTCTCTGATACCAAAAATGATAGCCTTACAGCTCCAAAACCCACAGAATAAAGTATTTACACTTTTACTATGTTGGTGAATTTCCACTTTGCGAACTCAGATCGAATTCTTTAAAACAAAGTTCGCAACTCCACAGACAAATATTCTCGGGCATGAACTCCCAGAATACACAGATACCATCGATCCCCCTCGAATGGATGAACATATCCCTTTTCTCTTCTATCGGAACAATGTTTCGGAGTGCTAAATTTTTGGAAAGATCCGACGATCACTTCAATTATCTTTTAATCATGATCGTTGATCAATGTTCGACAGACGGTTGGATCTAAATCTCAGAGAATAAGTGAAGGCCAATCTACAATATATCGTGGTCATTGGTTTCCTTTCTAGACGGACGATGAGGTCTCCTTTCACCTTATTCAAATTTTAACTATCTCCATTGATCATCATTGGATGGATGATCCATATCTCGTTTCAGAATACTATAGTCGGAATTCGAAGTGAGACTCTGATTTGGCTTCCCTGATGGACGGTGTGGATCTCCCTCTGTATCCCTCTAATGAATGGTTCAGGTTCCACGTCGGAGTATTGTATTCAGAGTGTAAGTTTGACTAGACTCTGGATTGAAGACTCTGAAACACACATGTTATGTTCCTTTCTAGGTCTAATAGATAAAAATTGGTGACCGTCGATTTGGTGAGACTTCATACCATATATAATCTTGTCTCTTGATACTCTAACTTCTGCAATTCTCAAAATATGCATGTTGAGGAAAGGATATGAATTATCTTACTCAATCATTTTCGAATCTTACCTGGCTAGGACAAGATAGTCGAGAATGTCACCCTATGTTTTATAGCCTCAAAAGAAATTTCCCAATCCAAAAGTATTAATTACAAGGGTTTAGGTTGATTTATTAATGAAAAGATTGTTGCAAAATAACAATAAATTTTTTATATAAATTTACGAAAATATCCAGATTACAGAAAGTAAATATGGAGATCAAAAAGAAAAAGTAACCAAGTAACAAATACACACAAATGAGACAGAATAACAATCTGCTTTATTTCATTATGAGATATCAAAAGTGTTTTTCTCCTTACAAAACCCCTGTGAGGGCATGTACCAAAGTCTAATTTAGAGACCCATGATGAACACCATACAAAAGGACTCTGACAAGAAGTAAAAACTGAAATTTATAATCTGGATCAGCTTGCCACAGACTGCTACCAATTTGACTCTACAAAATATCATTTATCAGTTATGAAACTTAATCCATAAACAAACAAGTATACACAGACTATCAAGGATGGACCAACACCTCTAAAACAAGCATCTAAATGATTTGGTTCAGTTTTGAACCTTGTTGTCTACAATAGGACCATGCTGTCAAAAAGAGAATTAGGCTTTGCATAAACTCAAAAATGAATGAAAACTAAACTATCTCATGAAATCAAAAGATCAAACCTCAGTATTGCTTTATCCTTCTCTCATCCCCTTGTTTCTTCTTCTCATTTAGCTTTTATGCCTTCCAAATAAGTTGAAGTAGTTCAACTACTTTCTTTAGTTAAGTTAGTTTGACTTAACTAATTTAGTTTAGGAGAAATAATAATAATAATAATCAAGGGTCTTTATTTAATAGTAACTAGGTAGGTGGGACCCCTTGTGACTCCCTTCTTTTATTCTTTTCAAATTATAAAATAAAATACAATGGATAATCATTCAACACATGCCACCCTTGTAACTCCCTTAGATAACTTCAAAATTGAATCTTTGAATATCAGAAATGATTTAAATCATATACAAAAATATATAAATATCCACATAATCCATATTATCCAAAGAAAACTTGTTGTCCAAACTTTCTGCAGACCATTGTCTTCATCAACTCAATCATAAAAACACATAAATTAAAATCTGTACTTGCCACTCTGAGAGGCAATCTTTCTTTTATCACTGGTGTCCCCTTTCAATTTTTCGGAAGTAGCTCAAGGTTGATTTGAACCTTGAGGTTGTATTTCACTAATTACATGAGATCAATCATCCTTCAGATGCATGTGGGAGGACACGGATTTTGAAGAATCATTTGAAGGAGAGGAATGGGAGGCAACAAATTTTCCTTTATCTTGCACATGGGGGACATCAATTTTAAGCCTTTTACTAGCACGTGAGGATTGAACAGGTGAATGCATAGGGGCAATCTGAACATTAGGATTTACAGGTGGTGGAGAAGGTAATGAAAAATTAGGCCAGCCACGATGATGAGAGATGGTCGGATTGACAATCTCTTG
Source organism: Picea abies (assembly GCA_900067695.1). Lineage (NCBI taxonomy): Eukaryota > Viridiplantae > Streptophyta > Pinopsida > Pinales > Pinaceae > Picea > Picea abies. The sequence continues at coordinate 18,536 of CBVK0100154293.1, forward strand.
CCATCCATCATTTGCAGGGACTTTTGGTTGCATGGACACATGAGGAGGCATAGGAATACCAGGGATGTTCTAAGGTTGGAAGGGAGGTCTCTCTGGTCAAGGTTGTACTATTCCTTTCTCAATCTAGTTAAAGAACCCATCTTGGAACAGTTGGTTCAATTCTTGGGGATCAGCATCAAAATGAATGGAGAATCTAGGCCTTCTAGGCCCTTTGTTCCAGTTTCCTCTTCCTCTATTATTTCTTCTATGGTTGCCCCTATTGAAGAAACTCATCCTGTAGTAGAAATTTGTCAGTAACTAAGTCCTTAATAAACCATACATTACATTCTGCTTGCATGAACCAATAATTGGCTTAGAAATTGACACGAGATACATGCAAATCCATCCATAAAAAACTATTTAATAATTTCCAAGTGAGCAGGGGGTGACAGGGTTCATGGGATATATGGAGGGAGTGTAATGAGAGAAATGTGGTATAATGAGATGGGATAATTACATGAATACTGCTCAGCAATTAATTAAATAATTTAATTGTGTTATAAAAAACCAAAAATATCAGTTGCCAACCATTGTTATGTTATTTCTTTTCTCATTGTTCACAGACCTTTTTAATTTATTTTACAGAATAGAGATGTCATAATGATATTGGGATTATGAGGGGAATATAATGAGCGAAAAGTGGTAGCATGATAGGGACATAATATGGATATTGTTCATAGAAAACTAACTCAAATCAAACAATCAAACATAACTCTGTTTAGAACTCCGCAATTCAATCGGTATCACTTTTCAAAACCACCATCTAAATTGTTACTTCCTTTACAGATTGCTTGTTTGCTTCCAAAAAACAATTCATATGCCCAGAAATACTCAATTACAGTAGCCCTTGCATCTATATAATATTTATATAGCGGTCCTATCAAACAGTATTGCAATCGATATGATGAACATAATAATCCGTTGAGCCATGACCATCTATAACTCCAATGCTAAATCTCTTTTTCTTTTTAAAACCAAATAGAAATACACACAATGATTCCAGCCATTCATATCCAATAATTATTCTTTAACACAAATAAGAATATGCACAGTATTTACCATGACTTGTTCATTATTTACAAACAGTTTGACACAATCAAACTAGGCGTTAAAACTCATGATCATGCCCCAATCCATTCACACACTAACCTTCTTTAAAAATAATCAACATAAGAACTTATTTGAATAACATTCAACAAATAACATGCAACACCTGAACCCAAGCTTCACATAATTTCGCATGTACAGACTTATTTTTAAAATTTCCCAACAAGGAACAGAGCCAAATCGTGCCCAATCGACCAAGCACACACGGTGCTTATTTACCCTTGACTGGATTTGAAACGATATCAAGATTGAATTTAGGGTTTAAACACAACAAATGGAGTGAAAGAACAGATGGCTCGATCAGAGGACTAAATCCTCGAAAACGTAGACAGTTGTTGCCTTTCAAAATGTACCACAGACATATAACAAGTAACCATACTCTCGACTGTGAGGGTTACCAAAATGATAGTCAACCACCTCCAACAGAGAATGAGCAGGAGCGAACTCTTTAACAATACTGTAAAATGAATGCCCAAAACACAAACCCGTGCCCAACCAAAACACGTATAATACTTCCATTAAACTTTTTGGGTGATGTTAAACCCAAATGTGCATTGATTTCCAAGCAACAGTGTTAGTGAGGGAAACACAATGATAGCTAACAGCTCGGGGTTGTGCCAAGTCAAGGAAAAAAGACTCCTTAAACTTCCAACATTCCACATTGCGACCTAGAGGATCAAAAATATCAACCACTGAGACGAAAAATGGAGTGGCAATATTTCAACACAGAGACTGGTTGTAATACCCACGAGAAAAGCTTAGAGCTTGTCAAACATAGCAATAGATTTCCATAGAGAACCAAACCCAAAAAGCCAAGTCGACCGAGCATGCTTCACTGTCACTTTATCAATAAACCCACGCACAGATTACACACAGTGAGGAGAGTATCACCATTCCCTTTTATTTAAGAAAAACAACAATCCATAATAATCACCAGAAGAACCCACATGCACAACACTAATTACACAGTTCAAATATCCAATAATAGCTTAAGCAAAACACAGACTGTGAGCAATCATGAGCCAAAAATCGATTAGAAGGGTAGAAAAACCATCATGGATGGAAGAGTAAAAGCCTACGTGAGGAAGAGAGTTAGACTGTATGCCTCCTTCACAACCAAAAATCGTGGAGCATCAATAACCACTAGAGCCAAAAACCAAAATGCAATTATATATGACTAGGGTAACGGGCCTCGAGAGTTGATTGAGTGACGTGCAGCAAATGCGCGTCACTTATCCCTCCAACCTCATTCAATTCAACGTACGATCCAACTAATTCACCATAGCACTAAGCATTAAATAAACCACATAACCATTGACATATCCCAATTTCATAGTGTGCCACCTTTGTAATGTCAAACTCTCCACAATAACAATGTGCTATAACATTAACCCATGTGCATTCAACATATAACATCCAATAAGGTGCATAACTATAACAACAAGGGTTTGTACACCCTTCTTTGTCACAATAATACCACGTTAGAGTTTGTATATAGTCCTTTAATTTAAAAGAGCCCTGATATTATCCCTTTTAATAAGATCATATTAAACCAATTGATGCCATATTTAATGGCAATATGAAAACCAAACTTATAATGATCCTTTCATCCATAGGGAAGTCTTAATATAATCTGAGAGTGATCATCTAAGCTATCATTTTCATGCATCAAACAACCAACCATCTTATGTCAACATAACATTATAAACTATGATTTAAAGCATCGAACTGTAGAAGATTGTGTTGGTACCATCACAATAACAAACAAAATATAAGCGCAACATATCCATCATAGCGCCACAAGTCTACAAGGGGGTCCCACCTACTAGTTTATTATTAATATAAATAGTTAATAGAGCTTGGCAATCATTTGCGAGCATAGTATTCATCGTTTCGTTTTTAAGCGTCAACAAACTGGCGAATCCATAGGGAAATTTGTTTCCAACTGATTAAGAACTCAGAATGTATGGTTTCGCAAACCAGGTGAAACATAAAATCGAGGAATTATACTCATAATGATTATGCAATATGGGAAGTGAAGCGGTTAAGGGAAAAAATGATTTGGGATTTTGGGAATAACTCATGGAAAGTGTTACGTATGAGGGGCTTATTCATGAATGCATAACATTCGATTAATCACAGTGAAAGCATTCTTTTTTTAAGGAGAAAATTTCTGGTGTGCTCTTTTTTTAATCTCGAGCGGAGGGAAGAAAGTGAAAGCAAAAAATAGGGATGAAAAACCAATTATCTTATCTAACAGCAGTACTCGAAGCAGATAGAAAATTCAATGATGTCTTCAAGGAGGGACATCATGACAGTTGTGTAACCTGATTTTTATTGATTAACAATACTTGCAGAATAGCATCATCGTGGAAAAACTGATCTAGAATTTTATTTTTGACAAGAAAAGAAATCAATAAAAGAAATAAAACAACAGAAATAAATAAACAACAAAGCAAAATAAAAGCAATGAAACAAAACTATAATACATAAGTAATTCCATACAGCATTTAAACTTTCAAGCTAGTTCCACATAGTGTTTCAAGTGGGAACCATTGGTGCTATAGGAAAATAACCACTCTTCCAAGTCCTTTAGAATATAATAATTTTGCGCCCAGGACAAAAGGGATTTTAAAAGGACCCAGCCATAAATTTTGTAACTTTGAATGCCTTCCTCTATCAGCTTGAGTTGAATCCCATGGTAAGACTTTCTCATTGACCTTAAATCTGACAGCATTTGCACTTTTATTGAAATATTTGTTTATAGTTTGTTTTCTTCTCTTTATGTTCTCCAAGGAAAACGTCCTTTGTTCCTATAAATCCAATAGTACATTTATCCTTTGAGAGATATTAGAAGAATTTAATTCTTCAATCTGTAGCATCAGCCTTAAAGAAGAAAGTTCTGACTCGGTAGGCAAGATAGCTTCTTGAACATAAACAAGCTGAAAGGGAGTGCAACATGTGCTCACCTTGGTAGTAGTGTGATCTACCCAAAGGGCGTAAGTGAGGAGGGTGTTCCATTTACAAGGCTTATCTTCAATGAGCCTCTTGATCATTCTAACCAGATTTTTGTTGGTAGACTCAGCCTGCCCATTTCCTTGAGGGTAATAAGCTAATGAGGTAAAATGTTTAACTCCCAGCTTAGCTAGAAACTAAGTCAGCTTAGCAAAAATAAAAGTGGGGCCGTTATCTGTAATAATCTCTAAAGGAAGGCCAAATCTAGAAAAAATATTAGTTTTAAGGAAAGAAATAACCTGCTCATCCTGTGAATGCTTAAGTGGGACAGCTTCAGTCCATTTCATAAAATAATTTGTGGTTGTCAAGATGAAAACTTACCCTGTTGAAGATGGAGGATTAATAGGACCAATAAATTCCAGACCCCATTTTGAAAAAGGAAAGTCAAGGAGGACAGGTTGTAAAGACATGGCAGAAAGATGTTCTTTCCCAGCGAACTTTTGGCACTTGTCACAAGATCTTGAAAAATTATAAGAATCACGAAAAATTGAAGGCCAATAATACCCTTTCTTGATAATTTTAAAAGCAGTAGTTTTAGCATAAAAGTGGCCACCCACATGAATAACAGAATCTGAAGATCCACGTGTTTCTTGTAACAATTTGTGTGCTTCCTCCTTATTTACACAACGCAATAATATACCATCGGTAGATCTCCTAAACAAGAAGTCTCCTAAAATGACATATCTGAGAGATTCAAGACGGAGCCTTCTCCTTTGATGAGTATCTAAGTTATCTGGACATCTCTGATTTTGCAAGTAATACACCATATTTTTATACCAGGGATGTTCAACTACAGGAAGGATTTGACTATCAATGTAAAATAGTGTTGATAGAGGGTTATCTTGTTCATTAATTTCTTCACTTGCTTCAGCATGTTGAGCCAAGTGAAGGGCTAAGTCATGTCCTTTAATGGTTTTTGAAGTCATGATGGTTAAATCACGTTCCTGGATCTTGGCAAGCCAATGTGCAAGCTTCCCTGAAAGATAATTCTATGAGAACAAAAACTTGACAGCAGGTAAAGGGACTTTTACCAGTGTGTGCTTACCTAAGATAAAGTGGCAAAATTTCTCCACAACTTTAACAAGAGAGAAAGCATGTTTTTCAATATAAGAATATTTAAATTCATCATATGATAAGCTTTGACTCATGTAATCTACTGGTTTTTCATTATTCTGGTCATCACATTGTATGAGGATAGCAGAGACTACTTCCTCTCTGGCATTAGTATATATAATAAACTCTTTCTCAAAATCTGGCTTCACCAAAACTGGTGTGGAACTGATTGCCTTCTTAATCCTTACGAAAGCATTCTCGACGTCATCAATCCAAGAAAAGGAGTGATCTTGCTTAAGAATATTGTGAATTGGTTTGACCATCATAGAAAAATCAGGAACAAACCTACGGACAAAGTTGATAATACCCATAAAGGCTTGAACTTCCTTTTTGGAAGTAGGAGCAGGAAGAATTAGGATAGCAGCAATCCTTTCGGGATCTATGGTTATTCATGAGTATGATACAATATGCCCAAGGATCTTGCCCTTGGTAATGACGAAAATAGACTTAGAAGGATTTAAATAAATGTTGAATTTCCTGCATCGCATGAGAACAAAATGATCCAATCGGTTCTTTGAATATACAGTCAAGTCATCAAGATAAATCTGAATAATATTATCAATCAGATCATCAAAAGTTATCTGCATAGCACTCTGGAAAGTGGCACTTGCATTAGATAATCCAAAAGGCATGTGTTCATAAGAAAATGTGCCCCAACATGTAATGAAAGTGGTTTTGTATTTATCTATCCTTTTTACCTTGATCTGATTATAACCAGAAAAACTGTCAAGTAAGGACAACACATGTGACCCTGCAACTTGCTACAAAATCATTTCCATATTAGGAAGAGAAAAATGGTATTTTATGCTCGCTCTATTTAATAAGTGGAAATCAACACATAGTCGGATCTGACCCGTTGTTTTCCGAACGGGGACCAAATTGGAAACCCACTCAAAATACTTAACAGGGAAAATTATCTCAGCCTTCAAGAGTTTTTCCAACTCCTTCTGAATAGTCACTTCAAGTGCGGGGTTAATGGGTATTTGTTTTTTCCTAACCAGTTTTATGCCTTCCTTGATAGGAATGTCATGTTGTATAAGAGCGGGATCAAAACCATGAAGATCCTCATAGGACCAAGCAAAAACATCTTGAAATTCACGAAGTAACTCAGTGAATTTCAACTTTTCTTCATCAATACATTGGGTACCTATCTTAACATTATTTGGGGAATCTGGTGTCCCAATGCTCAAGGAAATGGTTTCACCCACTTTCCTTTTTGACTCCTCTTCTTTATGTGTTTCTTTGTTGCCTACATCACTCGATGAAAATGAACTTTCTAGAGGACTCAATCCCTTTGGAATTTTATTTTTTTCCATGGATATAATCTCATTGGGCTTATATGGTTCATTTTGTATGAAAGCACAGATGCTTCCATCACTAGGGAAGACCTGCCATGACTCTACATTGTCAAGGATATGAGGATGATATAAAGATTGAGAAGTACAATTAGGTCTTTGTGGAAGAAGTTGCCAAGTAGGAGAACCTGCAAAAGCAACTAACCTGTCAGCCATTGAATTCAATTCCCTTTTAACATGAGTGATGTTAAATGATAGTAAGTTCGAGATAAGTGCCCAAACAGTTTGGGTGTAGCGTTTCATTAACTTGTTGCTAGGAGAATATATTTTATGTACAAGGTTTACAACAAGCTCAGAGTCCCCAAAAACTATAAGGTGACCACAACCTAAATTATAGGCATTTTCAATTCCTAGCAGTAATGCTTCAAATTCAGTGACGTTGTTTGTGCAAGAAAATTCTAACCTATAGGAAAAGTTGTGAATTTTACCTACGAGTGAGTACAAGATAATGCCAGCTCCATTACCTTTGTTGGAGCATGAACCATCAAAGTGCATATGCCACATCCCATCCTCTAGGTAATTTTGTTCCAGGGTAGTGTTATCCTCATCTGCAAAGATGGAATACAATCCTAGGTCCTCCTCGACATAATTTACATTAGGTTGTGGGATGCTTTCTATATACGGTGAAATTCTTCCCTCCCTTAGGACTATGATGTTCTTCCCATTCTGAGGAACGGATAAGTGTGTCCCGTCGAGTGAGAGATATCCACCTTTCAAATCTTGTCAGTCTCTTCCTAAGATGATTGAATAATTACTCGTTGGCATGTCAATTACCTAAATATTAAGGGTTGTCCTTATTTCAGGATGCGCGCATAGAACCAAAGTCACATCTTTGATTTCACCTATGGTCAATTGTTGTAAACTATTATAAGAGAGAATGTTTTTGGAATTTTCATTTGTACAAGACAATTCTAGCTCTTCCATAATAATTTTCAACATTACACTTGGGCCCGAACCACCATCGATTAGACAACAATGGGATATCTTGTCCATAATCTTTACAGAAATGAAAAATGGAGGGGTTTTTACAAGGTGTCTAAAGTTATTTACACCTACTTTATTTATACTAGAATCCTCTTCTTTTACCTCTTCAGAGAGATTGTCTATGGTGTAAGCTTTTCCTTCCATGAAATTTTTTAGATGCTTTTGTTGCTCAGGGACGAAAACCATGTCCAGAAGAGTAGCATCGAACTTGATATTATCCAATTGGTTGAGAATGTTTTATTTGGAAGAGGGAAGAGGAGAAGGTACTCCTTGACTCTCAAGAGTCTTAGTAGCTTGTTCAACAACAGCTTGCGAAGATGAGATTAGGCTAGAATAAGTATGAGGGGGATCATATTTTCCTTTTGAAGCATAAGATTTATTCCTAGTGTTTATGATCATGACATCCTCTGGTTCTACGAAATCAAGAACAACAATGGTAGTTTTTGGCCTTTTTCCAAATATTTTATCTCTGGCACTCTTCTTTACCTCACAAGTACTTTCCTCGTGGTGTTCCTCACAAAATTTACACCAATTGCGAGGCATGATGGCTTTAGGTTGAAAGTTGTTTTCATTGGAATTCCTAAAAGGTGGTGAAGAAGAAGATGAGGCTCTAGGAGTAAGTGAAGGGACATTTCCCTTTCGCCCATATGCTATCATTCGATTATTCATATCTTGTACAAGTTGTAAGAGGGGGGACATGTCCGTTTTTTTAATTGAGTCTCATTTGGGAAGACTTGTTCTTTCAAGTTGTTCTTCATACTCTAGACAAGTGTGCAGAGAGGAACCAAGATTGTCAATAGATTTTTCTTCAATCCTATGATGATAAGGGGAAGGTAGAGCATTATAGTAATGCATAAAAGCAGTTTGGTTCTTAGGGAAAATAAGTTTGGGAATTTGGTTATATAACTTGGTGAAACATAGGTTGAAAGACTTGATGGTCTCATCGTCTTTGTACACAATGTTATTGTATTCCTGTAATTGTTCGGTTGGGCTTTTAGACTGCCCATAAGTAGATTTGAACCAGTAAACTAACTCTTCCCAAGTGGAAAGAATCTTGGGAGGGAGATCAAAGAAATTCATCGTTGCTTTCCCTTCAAGGGAGTTAACAAATAAGCACATACAAGTATCATTGTCATTAGCTCTTATACTGTGACAGGCATTAGAGAATGTCGTCGAGTGTTCATTTGTAGTGACTGTGTTATTTCCAGAAAACCTAGGGAGATTCTCTTTGAATTTTGGAAGTGGACGAGTAGTGGGTGTTAGGTTCTGAGGGGAGGACACATGCCACGGGGTAGTAGTAGCATCCTCTTCGAATTGAAAGAGTCAATACTTATTTATGGCCTTGGTTGGGTTGGTAGTAGATTGAACAGGGACTTGATGGCTATATAAGCTACCAATCACTAACGAGGCTGAAGGTTGAGATGAAGAAGCAACTCCAGTTCCACCAGAGCCACCCACAGATGTCATTTTGTGAAAGATGGGTAAGGGAGAGAAAGACGAACTAGTTGAATGAGACAAAGTTCTTCTTAGAGTACCGTGTTGGGTTGACAAAACAATGTTTCTTCTTCCTATTTTAGCAATAGGGGTGATTTCAGGAGATAAACCTCTTCTTCTCTTAGAGATGTGAGGATTTAAGGACATGAAAAGAAGATCAAAACTTTAGGAAAAAGAAAGCTATAGATGATTCCTAGGATGCCTTTGTCTGGCCTCCCAGCTTTTGTGGACACTTATGTCTTGTTCAAGTACTGCCCATGAGGGTTCAAGCTCTGCCTAGGTGTTAGCGGTTTATAATATGGTATTGAATAAAGTTAAAGCAATGTTGGTTTTGTCTTTAAGACCGAGCTCAATATTGGGCTGCCTTGTAACAGGTATTGTCATGATGAAAAGAAAATGGTCAAAGAATCGAAAGAGGAACAAAAATATTCAATGATAATCATGAATACAATCAACCAGAGAAATATGGAAGGTCTCCCCAGTATGGTCTCCAAATAAATGTTGAGGAAAGGATATGAATTATCTTACTCAATCATTTTCGAATCTTGTCTGGCTAGGACAAGATAGTCGGGAATGTCACCCTATGTTTAATAGCCTCAAAAATATTTTCTCAATCCACAAGTATTAATTACAAGGGTTTAGGTTGATTTATTAAGGAAAAGAATGTTGCAAAACAACATTAAATTTTTATTTAAGTTTTTTAAAATATCCAGATTACAGAAAATAAATATGGAGATCAAAAAGCAAAGGTAACCAAGTCACAAATACACACAAATGAGACAGAATAGCAATAAGTTTTATTTCATTCCAAGATATCAAAAGTGTTTTTCTCTTTACAAAACCCCTGTGAGGTCATGGACCAAAGTCTAATTTAGAGATCCCCGATGAACACCATACAAAAGGACTCTGACAAGAAGTAAAAAATGAAATTTATAATCTGGATCAGCTTGCCATAGATTGTTACCAATTTGATTGTGCAAAATATCATTTATCAACTATGAAACTTAATCCATAAATAAACAAATATACACAAACTATCAAGGATGGATCAACACCTCTAAAACAAGCATTTGAATGATTTGGTTTAGTTTTGAACCTTGTTGTTTACAATAGGACCCTCCTGGTGAGATCGGAAGAG
>CBVK0100154294.1:0-28773 GCA_900067695.1 Picea abies
TTGCACCAGGGTGTAAGTCCATTAAGTAGGTCATCAACATAACTTTTCCACCCTCACCCAGCCCCTTCTTGTCTTGTCATCACAACGTTGGATTTCATCACCAACTAGTGACTTCGGAATTGGAAGGTCTTGTTTGCTTGGTTTTGATTCCTAGATTTTACTAGCGCATGTTGTTTGTTTACCCAAGTTGGGAATAGAATTTCTTTCATAAGATTTTAACTCAATCACAATTGACCTTCCACGCCGTTCATGTAGAATGTAAGGCCTACCCCTAGAAGATGTGGAAGGTTCTCAACCCTTTCTTACCAACTCACTGGAGGGCTCTCCTCAACAGAGTGAAGTCCAAGACGTTGCCACTCCACAAGTGGAAAGAAATGACTCTTCAGAATGCTTCTAAATTACCAATTCTCGAGAGGACTTCTGACTTCCTACCAACTCTGTGAGATGTATTGTTTGAGTGAATTATTCCAGAGAAATAGTTGTTCAGTCTTCTGGATTACCAACCAAACCTTTCAAAGGACCTGAGGGTCAAGATCCTTTTTGGATTACTGGCATTTTTAGATGGGATCTCTTTGGCTCAGGAGCAGGTGTTGATATCATTGTCACACTTGAGCTGCCCAAAACATCTGATCCAGACACAATACCTTGTACTACTGCCTATTATTTTCCTAGTTCAGATGCTTCGCCAGCCGACCACATCTTGACTATCCCCCTACAAACAGTCCATTAAAAAATGGACCTAGATACTACACGTCCTCACATTGGGATTACGGTGGCTAGCCAAGCTCCCATTGACACACTTCTTTTGCCTAGATTCACCCCAACACTTCCCCCTAGATATCATGCGTTGAATGCTTCTATTCCCACTCGTACACAAATCCCATCTGGGCCTACTGGCATTTCCACTCCTTCTGGGCACCAACTCATTCCTGGTTTCATTCCGACACTTCCTCAACCCCCTTTCAGAGGACCTCTTCCATCCTCTATCGAAGGCACTGACCCTAGTGGCACCATCCCGTCTTTCACACCTAATTACCATATTCCTGTCGGTGGAAAATTTCATCAAGGAGGCCAAACCCAATCCCCTTTTGCAGGACAAATCCCAATTGGGATGCAACCCCTAATTGGAGGGAAACCCCCATCTACCCCACCCTATGGAAAAAAAATACCTCCATCCTTGGCCCAGTATTGGAACTATCTTATCCAAAATAATCCTCACTCGATTGGGGGGCAACATTCTCAAACTAGCTCCTTCATACCCCCTAGTATAGGCCAACCATATCTAGGTACGTCCAATCCTATTTGGGGCTCGAACGCTCAACCCCACACCCCTATTCAAGGGAACAATCCCAAACCCTATAAATTACCTGCCTCCACACCAACAACTGACTCTGCCCAGATCTTTGCATTATATGCAAACTACTTATGGTCCTACTGGTATACCTACGGGGCTCCCTCCCCAAAGTCACCAATACACACACATGAATAGACAGTTACCCTTCTTAGTCACCCTAGACCTCCCTGATCTGTGAGAATTTTAAATGATCCGATCCATCACTCTCCTCAATGGCCCGCGATACCAGCCAAACTACCATCCAACATCCCTAAATTTGATGGTAAACTAGGAGAGGACCCGAACAATCATGTAATGACATTTCACCTTTGGTGTTCATCCAACTCTTTGATGGATGAATTTATTCATTTACACCTTTTTCAGTGAACTCTCACACGTTCTGTCATGAAGTGGTATATAGAATTACCATGAGGCTTCTTCATCGACTTCAACACCCTCACTATGTCTTTCCTCACCCACTACCAGTTACTGATCCGTTACGAAATGGGAACCAAAATTTTGAGTTCTTTCAAACAAACCAAAGCCACTCATATCTCTGATCACATTCATGAGTGGTGATGGAGACGATGTCTCATCAAACTCGAACTTCTCGATCAGTTTCTAGTAGAGTGGTTCATGAAATCATTTGTGAATGACATCGCTCGTGACATCACCATGGGTGGAGTTGTCACAGAAGAACATGCGATCAATCGTGCTCAATACCTCGACCTCATTTACTCACAAATGGGTACTCTTTATGACTTACTCCCTGACGCACCTCATCCTTCTACTTATGCTACTTCAACTACTCATGTTTCTTCTCATGCAGCTAATGGTGTGATTGGCACTTTCCATGCCCAACCCCATTTCGTCCAAGCCTCTAGAAACAACCCCAAATCTGTTGCTTCTAATGTTCAAAATGCTCCTTCTATTAGCCCTCCCACAGGCAAGACTTCTGAGGTGAACTCTGTTCAATCTACCCCCGCCGGAAAAAATGAATCCAAAAGAAGGAAGGGTAAGAACAAGGAGGATAAAAATAATCCGCAATCTAAGAAAACCAAAACACAACCTGTTGACGATAAGGATAAGCAAAAACCTCGATACCCTTGTCTTATATATGGTGATGATCACTACACTAAGGATTGTCCAAGATGAGCCAAGGTTACTAAGTTCCTTCAAGGGACCCCGAAACTACCTATTCTGATCATGTTGTCACAACCCTTCCCTTCTCAAAAACAGGCCCAATTGGTCATTCATGACCAACCTTCCCCCTCCACTACATCCTATGTATTAATGTGTATAGGTGATTCAAAGAAGAATACATCACACTTACGACTCGAGCCAAAGATTATTCTTCCTCCAAAGAGAAGGTTGATGAAATACCTCCTTTGTTGGTCCAACCATATCCCATGACTCCACCTATCAATGGTCCTATTCATCTCAAATGACCGAGCCTAGATACAGTTCTTAACCCTCCCCCAAAGGGTGTTGTCTGAAGATTTGCTTTAAATCCTCATGCACGTGTTGCCCAGAACTACAGTATTGTCGAAGATTTGGCCCAAGCACCATCCGCGATATCAACCCTTGAAGTCCTTCAGAGTTTTCCTATACAATGGAAGGCACTATTGAAATCTATTGGTGGAATCGACCCTACCGATACAAATTTAATAATTTTTGGCTTGGAAGATCACATTCCAAGGTTACCCCCTCAACTCGCATTCCAAATACAGGTTATTGTCTCTGACAAGAACATTTTTAGAAAAGTTATTGACGAGGGTGCCTCGATGTGTGTCATGTCTATTACCTATTGGAAATCCATCAGCTTTCCTCCTTTTAATCGAATCCCACAACATGCTCAAACCCTTCAATGGCTCTGGTTTTAAGCCTTACAGTGTCCTCCCTTCATTTCCTATTACGTTAGAAGGAAAAATAGTCAACGTTGAAGTGGAGGTCTTTGACGCTCTTCTCGATTACAACCTTCTACTTGGTCGTAGCTAGATTGATTCCATGCATGCAGTTGTGTCCACTCTTTTCCATGTCCTACATTTCCCACATCAAGGAAAAGTAATTATGGTGGACCAATTAACCTTCTTTCACTCCAATGCACGTACTGGCAACGTACCTTTCATTGCAAAAACACCCCCTGGATATGAGAATGTTGGTGTCGGTCTTCTTAAAGATTCCTCTTTGATGGGTACTTTTCCCATTCCACCACCCAATGTTCCACATTCATTCGTCGCCTCGATCAATATGATTTCCACCTATGTTCAGAAAACCCCTGCGTCTTACGACCCATGGATAGTACCCAACCCCGACAATCATCTTCATTATGGTGACCAAATGCCTTTGAGTCCGATTGAATCTACTTATCACGCCATTCAATTGACAACCTCTTATACCTCCTCTCTTGGTGATTTATCTACGGATCCATTCCACGTCATTTTTCCTACGGACGAGATGATTATGTCTGTTATGTCCATGGAAGATACCCCTTGGGATGATGGACATCATCGTTCCATCCTCTTCCTGGAACAACACACCATTGCGAGTTACTAATGGATCTCGACCCCGTCGACCGTTTTCATCATTTCTACCATTCCCGAGTCTAGACACGATATGTTCTACGAAGGGAACTTAAGTAATATCTCACCCACCATCCCCCTCGACATATCCATCAAACTTGGAGTTGTCGAAAATGTGCATATCGGAGCTTCGTGTTCCCATGATGAAGTTGTCACCTACAAGTCTCTTTTCCAAGAATTTCTTGATGTCTTCGCATGGAGCTAAGAAGAAATGTTGGGTATTGACCCCAACATTGTTGACACAACATTAAGACATACCCAAGTGCTAAACCCGTCCGGTATCAACTTCGTCCGGTCCACCCACGTAAAGCAACTGCTATCAAGCTTGAAGTTGAGAAACTTCTCAAAGCTAACTTTATTTACCCTGTGGCTCTAACTGACTGGGTTTCCAATCTTGTTCTAGTTAACAAGAAACAAGGTACGATCCGTGTGTGTGTTGATTATAGAGAAATTAATAAATATTTTCCTAAAGACAACTTTCCTACCCCCTTCATTGACCAGATCATCGACGATTGTGCCAGAAGTGAAATATTCTCTCTGATGGATGGTTTCTATGGATATAATCAAATCAATATCGTACCCGCAGACCAACACGAGACCACTTTTATTTGTCCTCAAGGCACTTTCACCTACCGGAAACTTCCCTTCGCTTTAAAGAATGCCGACGCAAATTTTCAACATGCTATGTCTTATGCCTTCATGATATAAAGCACATTGTGTAGCCATATCTCGATGAATTACCATATCATTCCATGCACCGTGTAGATCATCCAACACACCTCCATGCCATTTTCCTTCGCTATCGATTTTACCATATACGCTTGAATCCCCACAAATGTGTTCTTTTTGTAGAATCTAACTGACTTCTAGGCTTTATTGTTTCATGTCAAGGGATCCAGGTAGATCCTTTGAAGTTCGAGGTGATTCTCAATCTCCCTCCTCCTTCTTCACTTTGTGAGCTACAAAGTTTGCAAGGGAAGGCAAACTTTCTACGTTGTTTGATCCCAAACTATGCTAATTTAACTCTTGGTTTTACTTGACTGCTCAAGAAAGGTTCTGAATTTGTATGGGATACCACTACCAACAAAGATTTTGACGCTTTAAAAATAACCTTAACCTGTATCCCACTACTTTTCCCACCCAATTACAATCGATATTATTTCCTGTATCTCGCAGCCTCAGAATTTACTATTGCTATGGTTCTAGTCCAAGAGGATGATTCTCATGATGAACATGTCATTTATTATTTGAGTCAGGGTCTCACGACTACCGAAACCAAGTATTTATATGTTTAAAAACTAGCCTTGGCCGCCATCCAAGATGTTCAACGTTTCCGACACTATATCCTTTTATGCAATACTACTGTGATTTCCAACTGCAACCCTATGCAGCACATTCTTACATGCCAATTACTAGGGGGAAAATACTCCAAATGGATTGTAATACTCCAGGAGTTTGATTTAGAATTCAAACGCGCTAAGTCCAAGAAATACTTGGTGTTTGTCAAATTGATATGCGACCTTCCCTGTTCTGAGATGAAAAATGTAGCAGAGGATTCATTACCTGATGAATCCCTTTTTCTGATCAGTTCCAATGACCTTTGGTATGTGGATATCATCATATATCTCCAGACCCAGACTTTTCGGCCCGATTTGTCTAGCACTGTCGGCCGTCACATACGCTACCAAGCCTGTCAGTATATTATCCTCGGTGATACTCTTTATCGTCATGGGATTGAATCCATTTTTCGATGCTACCTCACATTTGAAGAAGCCAAGAAATCCCTGAATGACTGCCATTCTAGAGCATGTGGTGGTCACATGTATGGGTATGCTACTGCCCAGAAGATCTTACGAGCTGGGTATTTTTGGCCTTCTTTATTCAATGATTGTATTATTGCTATCCAAAAATGCCTCTTGCCAAACCTACAACAATAAAATACGATCACACCCTGCTCCTCTACACCCTATAGTCTCTGTTGGACCTTTTGCGAAATGGGGTATTGATTTCATGACATGTCACCCTCACTCGGTCGGGGGGCATGGATACATTATTGTACCCATAGATTATTTTACGAAATGGGCCGAGGTGATGCCAACATTTGACAATATCGGAAAGACTGCAACACTATTCATATTCAATCACATCATTTCTTGTTTTGGTGTTCCTCAAGCTATCATTACTGATCACAGTAGTCACTTTAGAAACTTTATGATGTCCGAACTCACCGAAAAGTTGGGTCTTCACCATGAAAACTCAACACCCTATTACCCATAGGATAATGGCCAGGTTGAAGCAATAAACAAAGTCCTAATTACCATGCTTTGATGAATGATAGAGATTCACATAACTAGTTGGCACACGATGTTGTTTTCGACATTGTGGGATTACCGAACATCTGTCAAGTCTGCTATCGGGTTCTTACCTTTCCAGTTAGTTTATGGTATAGAAGCCATCTTGCCGATTGAATGCGAGATACCATCTCTAAAGATCATCATTGAAATTCTTCCAAACACTTCCACTGAAGAAGATTGTCTATTGTATCTTGTGCAACTAGACGAAACTCGTCGTGATGCCACCCTAATTATAGAAACCTAGAAGAAACGCGTCAAAGATAAATATGATAAACATGTCAAACCACGCATGTTCTCTGAAAGAGATCTAGTTCTCCTTTATGAACAAGATCAGGATTTGTTAGGAGCCGGAAAATTTGAGGCTATGTGGCGAGGTCCTTATATCGTCAGACGGGTGTTGGAAAAAGGAGCCTACGAGTTAGTGGAATATGATGGTATCCCTTTGAGTAAACCCAGAAATGGGCTTTACTTAAAGAAGTACTATGCTTAGATCATCTGTGCATGAGTGCTTGTATTTTATTGTATCATACTTTTTGTGTGATACTTTAGTGTGCTTTTCCTTTATTTGGTTTCTGCCCTTGACTGCTTACCTTGCATTGAACTTGGTTTCCAGATGTCGGAATCTTCGCTACCCCACATTGGCTTCACCGATGGCACTATTCATAGTACTCAGAACTTAGTTTCTATTGCATGGGAAATTTATGCACCTACAAATGAACTCATCAATCTACGAGGTGTTTGCCTCGGTCGTGCGACCAATAATATCGTAGAATATAGCGCTGCCATCAAATTATTGATTGATTCTATTTCACTTGGTATCCACCACCTAGTTGTACAACTCGATTCACAGCTTGTAGTACTATAGTTAGGTAATGTCTATGCTATCTGAAGTCCTACTTTGTTACGGGTATATTTACGAATTCTCCTCTTGGAACATTATTTTGATTATATCGAATATCAGCACATTCCTAGATGTCTAAATACATTGACTAATGCTTTAGCTAATTATGTGTTAGATAGAAATTTGGGACATTTATGAACCAATAACAAATCACATGTATTATACAACACAAAAAAAGCTGATAGAAGCCGTATATATGTATATAATGATCAAAAGTTTTTACAAAATTTTTTTGTCCAAAGATCAAAATCTCAAAATATGAAGCCCATAGCTTCCACAAAAAAACATCACGGATGATACTCACGATAACGTAGAACTGCTCGGGATACCCTATGGAGTAGTCCATTGAGAGACTCAGATACACCCACAATATGGCGCTAATAATGTCTCGGGATCTCTCCAATAGTGATGTCTGGGACATCTATAGTCAGTCCCTCTAAGTTTTGTTCAATCACCTCGTAGTCCTCAGCATCCCATCTTGCCACTGGAACCACTTCTCCTCACCTCTAAATGGGAGATGTCCCTAGAGGTCGATACGGCCCCACATCTGTGTTGTTAAAAGAATTTTTTTATTTAGGATCGAAAATATAAAAACATTTTATATAATAAAATTTGCAAAAACATTTAAAAATAACAAAATGTGTACTTCTCACCTAAGTCACCCCATTGAGCATCCTCAGGTAGGACCAAATCTGGATCTCCTCAGAAATCCAAACCAGCATATGCATAGTCATCGATTATCAGCATCTGGGGCCTCAACCAGTCAAAAAACAAATCATTATATTTGATCATAGGCCCTGCTACGTGCCAAGCCATGAGGTTACACCACCTCAGCATCCTTGGATCTCGTGGAGTCGGTAAACCCCAATCTACCTGTAGAGGCAACAATGGGACCCTCTCAAGGAAGAAAGACACCAAAATCAACCCATACCCGAACTACTTTAGGTCGCCCCTTCTACACTTGGTCAATTGCATTTTCATGCTATGGAGAACCACATCTGACCAGTTAAAAACCCGAGGATCTATGCACTCTATTGCGTATTGGAAATAGCTTTGGAGATCCATGTGCAGAGCCGCGCTCCCAGCCATGCATGCAATGGTAAACAAGATAGTCCGTAGGTTCAAATATTCGAACCCCCAAATGGCGACCTTACCCTTGCTTATCTCTACCTCAGGAACACAATGTCGGCAAACATACTCGCTCATAGGAAGTCCACCACCCCTACCTCTGGTCAAAGTCGCATGGGATCCACGTCGTGACAACCCCGTCAGAAAATAGATATCCCCGATATCTAGCGAAAGTGTGTGGACCACTACATGAAATACATGTTGGTCCACATCCCACATGTGGACTAGGTACTCTAACAACCTGATTTGGGCTCTCATGCCCGAGATCCTAAAAGCTTTTAAGGCCCCACATTCCCAGAGAGCAACAATTGTACGTGGATCATTTTTGGCAATGGCATCATCCTCCTCGTGTTCTCTTTCCCTCCATTCCAACACCGTGATGATCAATACCTACAATGGATCCATGAGAAGGAAGTCAGCAACTCATTTTAACCTCTTGAACAAACTTTTATTGAGCAGAACCACACAAAAAAATCTTTTGTTTGGCCCTCGTAGGTGAAGCTTTTGCACAGTGAAAGATTCTCGCAGGTGCACTGAAGCCCACTTGCAAAAATCTTAGATTCTTGTAGGTCCCAAATGGCCCACCTGCAAGAATGCTTGAGCATGCCTACCGACCCTAAAATGGACTCAAAACTCTAAAATTGCCAATAAAAATCACAAGTAAACCATGGAAAAGTTGAAAAATCAAGAGATTACTTCGTTGGCCAGAACCGTTTGCTAAGTGATCACTTGTAGCTCCCACGATCGACCGATGAAATTTGAGAAAAAAAAAAAGGAGGTGAGTTGGACAAGTTTTTGGAAAAGTAACAATGAAATGGTAAAAAGCCCCTTTTACCCATATTTATTCAACTTTTTACTATTTTTCGTTGATTTTTATGTTATTTTTATTACTTTTGTCTAAAAACATTATACCCTAATGGTTTTGTGAGTATGGTTTTTTGTAGATAGCTGACCTAGAAGTCCAAACAATGGTATACGAGCATTTTTTATCTTTTTTATATCCGTCACATGAATGAGTACCTTTTTAGGGTTTTGTAAGGAAAACCTCAAGCTCAGTCTTCATTCGTTATCGTGCTTGAAAATATTTGAGAACGTAACCGAGTATACTTTTTTCATCTTTTCGTACTCATTATGGTAACACTAAAAT
Organism: Picea abies; assembly: GCA_900067695.1. NCBI lineage: Eukaryota > Viridiplantae > Streptophyta > Pinopsida > Pinales > Pinaceae > Picea > Picea abies. Next base: position 9,446 of record CBVK0100154294.1, read on the forward strand.
GACGAAAACAAGGGAGTATCCTTTATGCTCTTTTCACGCTCCATAAAATGAAAAGATTGCTCAGCGATCTTGTTCTTTTCATGCTCATAAAAGTATTTGAATAAAACGTTCGATGGGCGATAGTTTATCACTTTTTTGGTCTCATCAAACTAATTTACGAAGAAGGAATTGGGAGAGTTTCTCTTTAAGTGTTTTTCAGACTCTCAAAACATGAAAAAAGCCCGAGTTTTCTATCTTTGGACTCTTTAAACAAACATCAAAAGGCCCTTATGAGACCAAACCACTCCTTCTTAGGGTTCGTTAAACATACTCCGAGGGATTCATTCGAAGGATGAGCTTACATCAACAAGCATATGTTATCCTCCTCAAGCTTCTGGAAAAATAAAGAGGTACTCGCTAGAAATGGTGAGGGAAATTTTGGGAAAGGGATATGTTTCGGTATTTGTATTAGTGGCAGTGAGTGTTTCTCTTGAACATGACACTCCCTGTTCATCATTTGAATCCGGGTTGGGAAATCCATTTGTCTCTCATATGACTTCCTGTAAGGTCGTATCTTGGGTCGTCTTTGAGTCAATGCTGCCAAGACCATTGTCGTGTCGCTCATATGTTCAAGAGCAGTCCAAACAAGCCCTCCATTGAGTTGTCCATCTGCAGTTGTCCATTATTACCATGTCGACCTTCCTTGTGTCCATTTCAAATCATATTCATACTTTGACTTGCCCTGAAAATCTGTTACTTATTTCGTGTCATTGATGGGGGATACATCAAGGCCCTCCTGCGACGAGTCTTTTTCCGTCGACTCCAACTCATTATCCAGGAATAAGACTTAGAAATCATTTAGTACCTTAGAAACTACATGCCTTAATGGTAGGTCTCTTTGCTTTCGACAATGGATTCACATCATTGGTCCCCGATCAAGATATTCCGCCGAATGTTCGACTTCAACTCATTTATTCACATTTGTTCGGATTGTACCTAGGTACCTTGGGAGTCATTGACATCAATGGTGATTTCCCTCGCACTTGTTAATTCTTTTCATCAATGATCGGTAATCGATTGGTTTCTACCATGTTTGACTTCGACACATGTAATCACATGTTTAGATTCATACTTTTCAGACAATGGGATTGAAGACTTTGGGTTTTATCTTTTGGCCCAGACTATGTTGGAGTATTTATGATTTGTATTGACACATGGATCTAATTTGTATGTCATGTGGCTATGTCCTAATCTGTGTCCTCTAAACACATATATCCATAGTGTATTCTGGGTGGCTATGTGGTATTTTAGCGACATGGATCCACAGTGTATGATTGGTGGCCATGGTCTACATTTATGATTTCATTTATTTGTGGTTTGAGCATGGGAATTCCTACCTCAGAACTAGTATTATATTCTGCATATGCTTGATTGTTTGCAGCTTTCTGATTAGGTACGATCCTTGTTTTTGAAACACATATGCATTTTCCAAAGTATTTCGGCTGTCACGAGTTCCATCCTCATACTTTGGGGGGAATTCTGTTACACATTATTTTGGTCACTCTGGTGATGTCTCTACAGTTATGTGTTTAGGCTCTCATAAGGGAATTTGGCCCAAGAAAAGTGACTTTTGTCTTCTTCCACAAAACATATTTTTAAGATGAGTTCGCAGGATGATTATGTTGTAGAGTGCGAGAATATTGATTCTCACAGGCAACCCTATACCTAGACTGTGAGGTGTTCACAGTCTTCTCTATAGGTAGGGTGTGAACCTGTTTTGAAGCTTAAAAGGAAGAGGAAGTTATGAAGGTTCTAGAAGAGTATCTTCTAGAAAATGATTTTGCATTCACATGGTTGGCATCCTACTGACTTCTCAGATTTAGTGGGATCATCCTCATCCCTTTAACCATCTCTCCTTCTCCTATATAATGAAGGGTTTCTCAAGGAAGAGGTTAAGCAAGATTGAATGGAGAATTGATGAAAGAATTGTGTGAAGAACCTTGTTTGGATTGAAGCTTGAAGACTTTATTTGTCTATCAAGTTGTACTAGATCTTCTTCATGCAACTATAGAGAAAGTGTGTGTGTTGGAACCAAGGACCACTGAAAGGAAGCTCATGACATCAAAGCGATGTGGCTGTATCTTCTACTTTCATTTAATATAATACAATGACATGTCCCTTTCCCATAAAATCACACTTATTTTATTGCATAACTCCTTGATCATATGCATAGGTTGACATTGAATATACTTTGCTATATTCACTTTGGTTGGTTTGTGTTGTCTTGGAACTGATCTCACAAGAACACCGTAGCGAAGTAGGAACAACAGAGACATAAGGAAGCAATATAAAGGTATGTCACTCATTCCTTCTTGGTAGTAGATTCAATTACTGCAACTTAGAGAAAGAGTCATGTCATGTCTTGTTTTGTTCTAGATCCAGGTGGATCTAAGGAGATCTATTAGTGTCTGCATATACCGATTTATCCTGTAACAGAGGTACAGGTTGATGCATGGTTCAGATTTATTGTTACAGATTTATAGTGGTATATCTCACAGTGATAGTGTGACAGTGGTTCCATCATTCTACTTCTACTTCAGGGTGGAATGACGAGGAAAGGATAGGTGGTTGTAGTCACCTTCTGGTTGTAGCCAGATAACATAGGGGGTTGTAGCCGCCTTCTAGTTGTAGCGAAAGAATTTGGGAGTTTGAGCTTCCCTCATTTTGTAGCCTGAGAAACTAGGGGGTTGGAGCCTCCTTCCAGTTGCAGGTAGAAAACAAAGGAAGTTGGCGCTTCCAATGAATGCAATTCTTCAAGACATATAAGAAAAAACATTCTGTGGTTTTCTCTCGATTTGGGTTTCCACGTAAAACATTGGTGTACTATGTATGTGTGTGATTGTTTATTTCTTACTTCTCATTATTGGATAATAATTTTACATTGATATAAAATTTGAAGAAAAAGGATTATAATTATGCTATTACTGATTCACCCCCCTTCTTAGTAATTCAGCAATTGGTATCATAGCAGGTTGCTTCATAAATCAGTTTAACCACTGAAAGGTAGATCATGGAGAGTACCAACTCATATAAAAATGGAATAGCATAGTTTGATGGACAAAAGTATTCTTTTTGGAGCATAAGGATGCAGACATATATACAGGCACATGGATTTCAAGTTTGGAAATCAATTGTAGATGGATACACATCACCAACAGTTCCACCAACAAATGACAAAGCAGTCAAACTCGGTGAGAATAATTCCAAAGCCAAAAATGCACTTTTGAATGGTCTCAGTGATACGATATTCAGCAAAGTTTCACGTTGTAAATCTGCTAAAGAGATTTGGGACAATCTTCAAAATATTTAAGAAGGAGATTCAAAAGTCAAAGAAGCAAAGCTTCAAACTTACAGAGGTTATTTTGAACAACTAAAAATGAAGGAAGATGAAGATATCACATCCTACTTCTTATGAGTCGATGAAACAGTGAATGCAATCATAGGATTGGGGGAAGAAATTGAAGAATCTGTAATTGTTCAAAAGGTACTAATACCTCTTCCTATGAGATTCAACCCTAAGATATCATCACTAGAAGAAAGATCAGATCTAAACTCAATAAGCATGGACGAACTGCATGGAATCTTCACAACATATGAGATGAGAAATGAATAGAAAAATCTAGATGTAAAAGAAGCATCCTTCAAAGCATCCAAAAGATCAAAGCAAAAGAAAAAGGAACAAGAAGAATATAGCAGTAGTAGTGTTGTTGGGAAAAACACCCTACGGACTAGAAAATTAGGGTTTGACTTTGCATGTAGATTTGACCGAAATAGAAACTACTTTTTTGCCTACATCCCAAGATTTAAACCCCTCTTTCTCAGTAAATGCATGGAAAAGGACCACCTACCTTATTACTGACGTTCGATGTAGATCCTCCGTTGTGCTTGATTACTTGTTTGCGTTGTTCCTTCCAAAGATGACCTGCACTTAAGATAAACAACAACTACGCATGCATGCTACTTCTATATTCAAGGGTTAGAAATCAAACATAAGCCAATCGAATCATAAACAACTCATGAGTTGCGACGGGAAAAGCATTATTTTTATTACGTAAAGTGAATCAACTTACAAAAGCTGAGACCAGCCACCGCTCCTTGATCTTGATCCTGGGCTTCTCTTCTTCCGTCCTTCAACTGCTTTGCATTAAATCTCCTTTGGCTAAAGGGTTGGGACAATGGAGTACGTAAATGGGCAGAGTTTCTTCGCTATATTTTTTCCCTCTTCAAATGGTACCCCTACCCCTTCTTTTATAGGCTAGAAGGAGCTAGAGTTTTGGATGAACACTCAGCCATGCATGGCCGGGAGTTTCAGTTTAACTGACCCATAGATTTTTGTCTGTCAACAACTTTCTTTTTTTCATGCTTTGGTAGGTACGAATGCACTACCCAGAGGTCTTCGATGAATCATCGGTCATGGACTTGATAATCTTGATGATCGGACTGAAGGCTTCAGTGATTTCGAACAAGGACTTGATTGGATGTTCAGGATGGCTGGGTATGCAAAGAAGAGACATATTGCAGAGGGGTTGACTCAGGCTTAGTGACAAACTTCCCTTGGACAATAGCATGAAAAGTGATAATACTCAGGCAACATATATGTTAATCATAAGTCTACGAAGCAGGAGGTAATGCAAACTCTCCATATGTTTGAAAGAATAACCAAACGGTGGAGGACACAACTCGATATAGCGAGAAAAAATTCCTAAGGTCGTACTACATCCCATAGTCTAATGATCAAATGGACAGATGTGCTTTATCCAAGGGTGACTCATGATGCTGCCAATAAAGAAAATACTTTTCCCATCCTCTTTTTGGGGTATATTTGATTTTTTTTGTTCTTTTCGATAATTTTGGAAAAAGAATAAAGGAATATTACGTTACAATGGAGGAACGAGTACTGCAAACATACAAGCTCAAGGCACAAGGACAAGACTGATGTTTTGGTAAAATGATACTCGGGGAAAATCCTTCTGTGGCCAAAGGTGTTAAGACACAGAGGCAAACTGTCACAAGGCTGGTGGATAAGGTATGCAAATGCAGTTGATAGAACACAATGGTAATGTCCTTCAATGTAAGTTTAACGAGACTGAAAAAGAATAAAAGGAGACTCTGCTGGGGTACCTTTTTCGACAATAGTCTAGTCGGTTCGAAAAAGGGGTAAAATAGCACCGATTAGATGTCAATTCAAAACCATTTTAATGAGTGTGACAAGGACAAGATCACTCAGCCACTTTTTCACTTTTAAGGAGTCTGAAAAAAGCTTAACTATGGACTCCATCAGGAATATTCTTCTGGACCAATTTAATGAGTGTGAAAGAATAAGGTCACTCGGTGATCTTTTCGATTTTAGGGATTCTGAAAAGAGCTTAACTATGGACTCCGTGGGGGTTTCTTTTTCATAAGTTTAGTCCCTCAGGCCCGAAAAAGGAATAAAATTATACCTGAGAGTACTCTTCTAAAGAATGGAAATTCGATAGAGTATACCTTTGTTCGTACAGTTGACCGTCTAGACCGAAAAAGGGGTAAACTACCGCCCGACAGACATGACTTCAAATTTCAGTTTAACGAGCATGAAAGGCCACAAGATCGCTTGACAATCTTTTCATTTTTAGAGGGTCTGAAAAGAGCTTAAAAGGAGACCCGTTATTTTTGGGAGGCCTGAGGGTGAGACAAAGAGCGAAAAAGAATCATGCAAATGAGGTTCAAACTCATATTCAGGAAAGACTATATGGAATCTCGAGCCTATAGTGTTTTTAGAAACGACATGGACACCATAATGCAACTAGGACCTACCTAGGGCATCCATGTTTTGGTAAGCTCTACCGCCAAGTTGTGACACTTCTAAAGCAAATATGATGGTTCTGTGTCACAACCTGATGGGATCAATCCTATAGCAGAGGAAAAAGACAATGAGGCACAAAAGTCAGGGTGGTAACCTAACCTATATGCTCAAGTTGATTTTTGAATTTTTTTATGGACCATCAACATTTTCTCAAAACTCAAAAAAAATGCCCCAATACTCGATCAAATCCCTCCCATATAACTTCTGAATCACTCTAAATGGTTTTTGGTATAAAGAAACTGATAAGGGAGGCCAAAAAAGTGACAAAAAGAGGCCAAAAAGTCTATAAATAGAAGCCGACAGCTCATTATCACCATTGTTGTTTTGGAAATTGACTCTGGAGCCAAAAGACCCCCTTTGCCAAAAATAGTGATTCTGAGAGATACAGTGGATGAAAAAAACTTCTACTTGGACCAAGTAAGTACAAACTCCCTTATCTAGCTATTCAATACTTTCATTTCAGTTGTTAGTTTGTTTTTTGGGTGGGCATCGACCTTAAAATGGTCGGCCCTAGGTACACGCGGGTTGTCTCTGGACAGGCTGCATGTACATTTGGGCAGAGTAAAGTCTGTTCGTGTGTAAACATGACTGTCACCTCTACAGCCCACGTGTACCCCCCCTTTTGTAGTGAAAAGCAAACCAAAAGCAAGTACTGACCCTCCTTTACCTTGTTGTGTTGGCAGGATGTATGTCCAGTGGAGGGAAAGGGAGCATGAGGCAATCAGTGAGTTGGTTGCAGCAGATTCGAATGTCGTGGCTGCGTTAATGAAATGCGGTTTACTAAAATTATTTCTATGTCCATTTATGCGTACACAACCAAGGCTACTGAATGCCTTGATTGACTACTGGCACCCTGATGCAGAGAATTTTATGCTAGAGGGGCAATCACTGGTGCCCACCACCGAGGATATCTACTTTCTGACTGGCCTTTCAAGGAGAGGGGAACCAATCAACTTCCGAACATTTCCTGCGGGACTGAGTAAGATCTCAGAACTGATAGCTAAGCATTGTGAGGCTGGGACTGACCATGTGGGCTCCCAGGTACCTATTAGTAAGATTACTAGTTTAGCATTGCAGACTATATTGTTACTGATTGGGCGGATTACTGGCTCAATAGCCTTGCATCAGGCGTCTCGCGCACAAATGAATTGTGCCATCCAGTGCATGAATGCACAAATTTTTGACTGGAGTACCACACTGCTCCAGTGCATGAAGAGGCAATTGATAGATTTCTGACAACGGACACAGAGGAATTTTGGGTTTGGGACCATCTTGTGTTCATTATTTTTTGAGAGAGTTCTGAGTTTTAGTCCTCGGGTTGTAGTACGAGGACATCATGCCTCATTCCCTGCAGTGTGTAGATGGGCAGTATTACTGCCACGACAGGGTGGTGGAAGGACCATTGATTCCTTCGACGATGATTTCTTCGCATGGATTTCATGACAGATCCCTGTGATTGAGGACTACCCATATGCAGGGATAGATTTTCCTAGAGATCCTGAGATACCCGTGCCTCCTGGTGAGGAGCGAGGGGAGATGGGTAAGTCTCCACCTTTGTAGTTTTTTTTTTGTTTGCATATGTAATTTTTATGTCATTTTTGTTATATATATCATTTTTTGTATGCCAGAGTATTTGATGGATAAACGTTTGTTGCATGCAGATGTGGGACGCGTGTGACCTGCCGATTATGCATGGAACAGGCATCATCCACGGCCATAACCTGCAGCTGTCGTCGCTAGGGGAGTAGCAGTAGTAGGGAACCTCCCAGCTGGAGAGGCCGAGAGGGTCCTTAGACAAGTTGAGTGGAACTTCACTGCGCTCACTCGCACAGTCCAGATGGCAGAGATAGAGGACCTACTGCCATCTATGCAACCTCATGTAGTGGGGGCACCTCAGACATGGGTCCGATTGTTTAGGCATTTAGCCCATGCTGTGGATGATTATAATAGGGCCCATAGGCCCTGAACCTACTTACTTTTTATGTGCCACGAGCACCTACTTGTATATATTTTTTTAGGGCATAAGCCTGGTGACTTGTTACTATTCCCATTTTGAGGTGCTTGCGTCCATCTATGTACTCTAGTTATTTTATGATGTTATATATGGTTTTTATCTTTTGTGTCTTATGGATTCTGTGTGCAAAAATGTATTTACATGTTTATGTCAATGTTCTTTCATATGTGTGCAAGATGCCAATCTAAAATTTGATTAGCTAGAGTATTTGTAATTCGGTTTAAACTCCTAGGAACATGAAAATATGTAATATAATCAAAGTTTCGTTCTAAGAGACGTACCCTAAGGAATTGTCCGTGTAAAGTTAGATCATGAACTCAGTATACTCTATTTAGCTGCAACACAACTAGTTGAGCGTCGAGATAGACCCAAAGATGAGAGATACCCAATGACAAGGCGTCACTAAGAAACTCAATAACTACACTATACTCGGCGACATTATTTGTGGTGTCACCTAAGCATATACCTCTGGAAGATAACAATTGGCCCTGAGGTGAAAAGATTACCCAAGCTGCGGAGGCAAGCCTCCGCGTGTGCTGAATAACACCATCTGCATACCCAACGAACACCTCAGAATCACTTGACATATGCCATATTGATGAAAGATAACATCAATGACACGTCCATAACACTAAAAAGAAACTTAAAAAGTAATAGTACACAGACTATACATATGTTACAGAAAGTGACCCACAGTGACCTGTCTATGAGTAATACTTCTTGAGGTAGAGCCCATTTCTAGGATCTGCTAAAGCATTCCCTTCAAAATCAACCAAACGATAAGCACCCTTTTTTAATACCTCTTTTATAATGAAGGGTCCGAACCACATGGGTTTAAACTTTCCTACCCCCAGGGGGTCCTTGTCTTGGTCATAGACCAGGACAAGGTTGCCCTCAGAGAAAATTCAAGGACGAATGGACATATCATACTGACACTTGACCTTATGTTTGTGATCCTCGTTGGCCAAAGCCACATTTCAACGCTACTCAAGGTGTACTAACCATTCTTCAAGCGGAGAAGTGTCTGGCAATAATTGTACTACCAATTTGAGAGATGGGATTTGACATTCGATGGGCAAGACTGCCTCCAGCCCGTAAACGAGTTGAAAAGGTGAGAAACCGGTTGCAGTCTTAACAGATGTTCGGTAAGCCCATAATGCCGAGTATAACATCAAATGCCAATTTGACTTGGCGGAGTTGATAGTTCGCTGTAGAATAGTCTTAAGAGTTTTGTTTATAGCTTCCACCTGCCCATTGGCTTGAGGGTAGTAAGGTGATGAATGTTCCTGCTGTAACACAAGCTTTGATGTTAATTCGGTCATCATTTGGTTCTAAAAGTGACTTCCATGGTTAGTGACAATCTCTCTTGGGACACCGAACCTTGCTATGATCTGGTTGAATAAGAAGAGAGTTGCAGTCTCTCCATCATCTTTAAACATTGGCATAGCTTCGACCCACTTAGTGAAGTAGTCAACAACTACGATGATATAGCGGTGCCCCCTTGCTAATGAGGGGTTGCATGTAGTGTAATCAATCCCCCACTTAGTTAAGGGGCCAACTGTGATGACAGGAAACATGGGAGCGGGATGTGCCCTCATCTTCCGAGAGAAGATTTGGCATGGATGGCATTTCTTGACCGATTCAATACAATATTTGATAAGTGCTGGCTAGAAGTAACCTGCTCGTAGAATCTTTTGGGTGGTTGCCAACCCAGATAAATGACTGCCACAAGCTCCAGTATGGAAATCGTTGAGCACGATGATGGCCTCCTCATGAGTGAGACATTGATTTAAGATGCAATCTACACCTCTCTGATACAACGTATCATCGAGTATGAGATAATTTTTAGCCTGATGGCGTATCCGCCGATGCTTGTCACGAGAAGCAGAGGTGGGGCATTTCAAAGTCTGGAGATAGATAAGTATATCTCCGTACCATGGGTCTAAATATGCAATCAAAAACATATCTCCCTGGATAGGTGATTCCTCAGGCACAACGTCACCTGACTCAATCGGAAGTTCTGAAATAAACTCTACAAAGACCAATGACTTCTTGGACTTTGCTGAAACGAAGTCTAAGTCAAATTCTTGGAGGATTACTACCCATCTACTAATTTTTCCACCTATAACTCATCGTGTCAACATGTACTGGAATGGATTCACAACGGCAATGACGGTGGTCTTGCGAAACAGAACATAGTGACAGAGCCGTTGAACAGCATGAACTGTTGCCAACGCAAGTTTTTCGATATGAGCATAATTGAGTTTCATTCCTACGAGGCCTCGGCTCAGGTAATAGATCACGTATTGTGAGAATGAATCGTCTTCCTAAACTAAAACCATGCCAATGGTTGACTCTGCGGCAGCTAGATATAATAAGAAATCCTTTTTATAGTTAGGTGGCCATAGCAGAGGTGCGGTTGTGAGGGCATGTTTTAATGCATCGAAAGAGTGTTGAGCGGTGTCGTCCTAGAAAAAGGGAACGTCTTTCTTTAGTAAATGCATAAATCCCTTGGTGATTTCGGAATATTTGGCAATGAAGCGTCATAAGAAGTTCACCTTGTCTTATAGACTCTGAAGTTGTAGAATGGTGTGTGGGGGGGGCAACTAGATTGTTGCCTCCACCTTAAGAGGATCGACCATGATCCCTGTTGTTGATACGATGAAACCTAACAAACGTCCTGACGTTATGCAAAAGCTGCACTTGTTTGAATTCAAGCAAATCCTAAAGTAGCGACAACATTCAAAGATTAGTCTAAGGTGTGTGGGATGATCCATTCGCTTGCGAGAGTGGGATGATAAATCATCTAAATAGGACTCGACTATATGCTTGAGGTCATGAAAAGCAAAAGACATGGCCTGCTGGAATGTGGCTCCAACATTTTTAAGGCCAAAAGGCATCTTACGATATGCGAATGTACCCCACGGACAAATGAATGTCGTTTTGTGTTGGTCTTCAGGTTTGATTTGGATTTGATTATATCCTGGAAAACCATCCATGAAAGAAAAGGCTTCACAACTGGCACATTCATCAATGATCTGGTCAATGAATGGTGTTGGGAAATTATCTTTGGGACATGCCTTGTTCAAATCATGGAAATCGGTACATACACGAATCGTGCCTTGTTTTTTATTGACCAGCACAGGATTTGACACCCATTAAGTCAAATGGATAGGATAAATAAAACCTGCCTTTAGCAATTTCTCAACCTCAATCTTGATGGCTGCTGCTTTCTTGGGATTGACTGGACGAAGTTTTTGTCGAACAGGATTGGCATTAGGATACGTTGTGATTTCATGTTCAACTATTTTCGGATCGATACTTGGCATTTCCTCATAAGACCAGGCAAAAGCGTCGCAGAATTCTTTGAAAAGATCTGTGTAAATATGAATTTTTTTGGGGGAGCAATCTGCTCTGACAAAGAAATTCTCCATGACACTAGGGTTTCGGGAGATGTTGATGGGTATAGTTTCAGTGATAGTCTTCATATTTCCCTCAACATAAATATCCTATGTAGCTAAGAGATTAATAGGACATGGATGATCTCCCGTCATGGTAATGGTGAATTCTCTTGCGTCGATTCGGCTTAACTCTGGGAGAAAATATGGTCTATGATGAAGATATTCCCAAGGTTTGTCCAGACTAGTCATTTCCTTGATCACTGCTTCGTCAGAAGGCAAGACCAAGTCTAACAAATCGACGTTAGCGAGAGAACCCTGAGCCCAAATAGGCTCCAGAAGTGGATCCAACTCTTGTGCCAGATTCAGATCAGGGTTAGCTGAAGCTTGTTGGAGTAAAGAGTAGGCTATCTCAGTGGTAGAAAAGGGAATAGACATGCCTGGGTGCCCTGTCTCATGCATCGTGGCTGATGGGGAAGGAAGAATCCAAGGATCCTCAAAGTAAGTCGTACCGAATGACGAAACTTGAAAAATATCAACCTTATGGTGATTAGATACAAATTTGATATCGTTGTGAGGAGGTGGGAAATTGAAGGTTCCCATCAAGGATGGGCACAAACCAACTCCTACGTTAATGACACCTGGTTGGGGATTATCAATCATCAGGACCGTGGATGCCCCCAAAGCTAGGTTAGGTCTGGAGAAAGACAGTTGATCGATGGTCACTATCTGACCTTCATGTGGAAACAACAAAACTCGAAAAATTGTAGCAACCACAACTTGCATAGCATAATTCCAACTTGTCCTAACAAGAGATTATAGTAGAGGGGAGCATCGACTACCTCTACTTCGACACACACAGTTTTCCCTCCTAACTACACAGGGAAAGAAGGAATGATGCCATGTGGTCCGAATGAATGACCGTCAAAAGCAGTGAGGAGAGTAGGTAATGGAGACAAAACGGGCTGGCCAATGGCCTTCCAGCATGCTAAGGACATAATCCATGTCGAGGCTCCCTCGTCGACCACCATGTGGAAGATATTCCGAGTAAACATTTTCATGGGATGAGCCACTACTATCTGAAATGCTACGTGGTAAGGCAAACGAGGTTTTAATTCGATTGTATCTAACATGATGGTGCCTGGATTACAAGTCTCGGTAGAGCCCAAAGCGGTTAACAAGGCTTTCCTATGAGCAGGGCAACTTTGGAGGACCTCTAAAGCAGACATCGCACAAGGGGTTTGTGATAAAGCCTCCACCATAGAGTAATTCTGGGCAGCCCTTGCATTTGGGTTGTGAGAAGATTTTTTAAATGCACCCTTTGGAATGCATGTCATTGTTTCTCCCAACATCTTCTCAATCTGTAAAGGAAGAGATGGGAGCTCAGTTTCTTTACCCTTCTCAGAAGCGTTTGGTTTACTATAGTCGTGCGCTCTAGTTGATATGAAAGAATCACCCCTAACCATATATACATTCGGGGATGAGGGATTGTTTGGAGGTGGGCAAGTGTCTTGGCTGCCCCCTTCTATGCTTGTAGAGGCTTGAGTTAGATTTTTCCCATGTTGAAAGGGATTAGTCAACACTTCTTGTTGTTGCTGTGTGACAAACTTTTGAGCCTCTACAAGTCGAGGACAAAGATGGGTCGGGTGGTCTTCCGCACACAAGTTGCATGGATACCTAGCCTTCCGTTTTTTTGTGGTGTCCCCACCAGCATTATCAGTGGGTTTTTTATCCCCCTTACCCTTCTTTCATTGTTTTTTCTTCCCTTCAGGCTATTGGGTGTCCTTTGGGTTAGTCGATTGCACGGTGTGTACTTCCGACGTTTGGGTAGGGGGAGCAGCCAAAGAATTAGTTTGGTTGGCCGCTATGTGTTGTATGGATAACTGTTGCAACTATTTTGTCAATTTCTCAGCGGGCTTGGTTTGTGTTGAACCAACAATACCATCGTCATGTGGTCCAACTCATTGTCTAGTGTTATCCAGTATCAAACGTGGCACATCTGGCAATATGTTGTATAATAAACCAGACTGAGAATAGATGAGCTCAAACTATTGAGCCCTCATGATGGCATCTTCTTTGGAGAAAACTCCAGATGTCACGACGTCTTTGGACAACTGTGGGACCAAAGACTTAAGGAACCACTCAAGCAGGAATGTTGGTGGGACTGGTACCTTAATTAGACTCTTCCAGTGTCTCCACTCTCAGATATGATTAGAGATATGGTCCATTGTTGTCTGTTCGAAATTGGTGAGCAACTCTGTGCCAGCATCGTATCTCACAGGTAACTGGAAATGGTTAAGGAAGGCCATCGCTAGTTCGCCAAAAGAATAGTATCTTGAGTGATTGAGCTCAATACCATTTCGCAACACTCCCAATAAGAGTACGTTGAAACAATTGCAACTGTACGAAGTCATCTTTCAATGAGTTAGATGAACACCAAAGATGAAAGGTAGTCACATGATCACCTGGATCTATATTAGGCTTGGCCTCGAACTTTGGGTTTTCTGAAGGCAACTTCGTCGGCATAGGAGGCCAACGTGGATCATGACAAATAGGATCATTTAACAACTTTGTCAAATCTGGCAAGTGTAAATTCACGAGGAATGGGAGTTTGGGTTGCTACTGATAACCTGGGGAAAAGGGTCCTGGAGTTTGACTGGCACCAGGTTGCCAGGAAAAGTTTGGCTGCTGGCCTGGGTTCTGGTAGAAACCATGGCCCTGACCAGCGTAAGGATTTTGCATCTGTGGAGACATCATCGGCTGATTTCCCAAAAAGGACATAGAGTGTTGGCATGCATTGTATTTGAAGGAATTTGGGAAGGATTACCCCATGCCATTCCTGTGGGGAGAGGCATAGTAGTCTATCCAGGGTTCCATTGACTGTTGAAAGAATTACCCCAGAACGACATTCCGGAGGAGGGAATGAATCCTTGTCCTGAATTCCAAGGTCCTGCTATGTGTGCCCCCTGTGCAGGAATAGTACCCTGTGCAGGAGTAGATTGTCCAAAAATGGGGTTGCCCCCAGATAGGAAAGTGGTTGACGAAAAAGTGTTGTTACCGAACATTCTGTTCCAAGAAAATGGTGTCGAACCTACCGACACACTGTGTGCAAGTGGTCCCTGACTTCCAGCTCCAAATAAACTATTGTGTGTAGGCTACCCAGTGGATTGCTGATGAAGACCACCAAGCGAAGGGGACAAAGGAGGGATATGGCCTCCTGTGTAAGGAAACAGGTTAAAAGGGACAGGAGTGCCCCCAAGGTGACCTTGCAAAGGAGCGCTAGAGCTCCCTGCCCTCAAACCCAAAGTCTGTAAAGTGGAGTAGGTTAGTACAGGACTTGTACCCGAACTAGGCATATCGTATGAGAACGGAGGGCCTGTCGCACTAGGTGTGAATGGGGTTGTGGCCGCCGCCATATACGGGTTCGGTCCACTATGCGACGTAGTTGTGGCCGAGACCATGGTATCTCGGACCGATGACGGTAAGTTAGAAGATGACTCTCCTGTGGTGGAAATGGTGATGGGAATTGACGAAATCCTAGAAGGAGTAACAACATTTGTTTCCATTGCTGTGTGAGGCACTGTCTGGCATTCATGAAATTGGATTGGTACAATAAACAGTGCCAAGATATCACTGGTTGGGGTTTCAACTGAGCCAAGAGTGGCTGCTTCAAGGTTCAACATGGTTGATTCCCTCCGGTAGTTGTTCGGGCACAAAGGTTTGTAACCCGATCGCCTCAAAAGACCCTTATTGGTCTAGCTTCCGCCTTAATGGTGGCAAGGGTGGTTCCAGTGTAACTGGCAACAGGCCAAGAAGCCTTCATGACCAACGGAGCTTGATACCCTCCACTATGTTAGAAGATCCAAGACACACTAAGGTATTCTAAATGTTCAAAAGTAACACACACTAAAAAAGAATCCCCTAAGAGATAAGACAAGCAATCACTAAACTATTTGGAAGAACAGTTACAACAACCAACACTAGAGAAACTTACCGGTGCAAGTGCAACTCAAACACAGAAGCACACTCCAGGTATACTCTGCAAAGCGTGGCCCGATGTCTATCCTAGGTAACGTGGTATACCCTCGCAATCACCTGTGTATGTCCCTAAAAAGGTTGGCAACTAGGTTTCCAGCACGCGAACAGTCACCGGCGGGTACAGTCGAAACTCGGGTAGACCACAATGAGCAGGGTATCGAGCCTGAAACCTGTCAAGGGTATCAAGAGAAAATGGTCTAGAATACAACTGAGGACCTCGAATGTATTTGAGACCCACAAAGCTCCATGGCAAATGCAAACGATGGAATCCCAAAACAAGCCCTCTATATGTGTTCTCCACTACGATTGGTCTAGCTTTGGAGGGGTTATCTCCGCTACGTTTCTGTATGCGACCTCGTGTTTATCCCCTGTGTTAGAGGGGGGTCCTGGATAACTTCCACGAAACTAGACTTAGACACTCCCTATCTCAGACTCCAATGTTTGGTTTTGGATGGCCTTGAAGAGTTTCCTCTCCAACCTAATCCAAGGCCCTAGTCTTGAACTAGTTTGTGAACCCTACAAACATAAAAGTCTAGTAGATTTTAAAATTAGTGTTGCTTTTAAGGATTTGTCTTACGTCAAGGGGTATGAGGGTGAAATTGATGATGTGTAAACTACAAAAGAAAAAATGAATGAAAAAGTTGGAAACAAAAAACTTTTACGAAATGCAAAATTTCAACAACTTTTCACAAAGAAAGATTTTTTTTTTATAATTTTTCTAAGATTTTGGACAGAAAACTCAAAAGAATTTTGCTCGACTATGAGCTACTTATGATCTACGTGAACTGCAAAAACTTACGAAATAAAATACTTTTCCCTAGCTAATGATGCAGAAACACATTCTTTAAGCAAAGAAGAAAATGAGAAGAGATTTTTTTATTTATTTATGTGCTAGTAAAGCAAGAAAGGGAAAATACCAACAAGAAAAAAACCAAGAAAAACAATTCTTCTTAAAGAACAGATCACAAAGAATCAGATTGAAGAATCACACAAAGGCAATTGAAAAAACAATGACTCTCACGCTTGTCTAAAAACCATAAAACAAAACTTTTTTATTTTTTATTTTTCTGCCAACTATTAACTGAGAAAAAATAGGCTAAGGGTAAGATGAATCCTAAGCTACTGACTGTTCAAACATAGATTTAAAAACCTGAGAGGAATACTTCTTATCAAAGGAGGGGATGATTGCCCCACCCTGAACAAAAAGTAGCCTATACAAGCACGCTATTGTCACTCAAACAGCGTGTGTACAAACGCATGTTGACCAGAGACAGAGAGCATGTACACGTGGGCTGACCTTGTACAGGCCACGTGTATATCTAAATTCTAAGAAAAAATATGAAAACAGGCAGTCCAGACCAAGAAGAGGCCTCTGGTATTGATAACCAGGATCCCTTGAAGGCTTGGATGCTCTTTCTAACAGAAAAAACAAATAATGCAAGGAAAAAATAATAAGGCAGAAAAGAAATCTGAGACAGGACTGGACTCAAGCAAGACTTCAGAAAGGATTCCAGAAAACCCCCCTGAGAATGTGTGATTCTGACAGGGAAGAGGAGGACTTCCTCTAAGGCTCTTTGAACTCCTACACGCTACTGCTATATCTACATCTAGCATTCACACGCGGGTTGTCAAAGTATAGGGCATGGGTACACGCATTCAGGCCTTCTTAAGGTCGTGTGTACCTCTGTGTGTCCCGAAAAATACAGTCAAGCAAAAGTCAGGGAAAGCTGGTATGGAAAACCAGACTCCCTGCTAGCTCAGACTTTACAAAAAAGACAGGCAAAGAAAAAATATAAAACCTAATCTGTAAACTACCCAAAAAATTAAATAAATCCAGGAACCCTAAAGAGTATTCTCCCCAGTATGGTCACCAATTCTGTTGTTGGGAAAAACACCCTATGGACTAGCAAATTAGTGTTTGACTTTGCATGCATATTTGACCGAAATAGAAACTACTTTTTTTCCTACATCCCAAGATTTAAACCCTTTTTCTTAGTAAATGCATGGAAAAGGACCACCTACCTTATTACCGGCGTTCGATGGAGATCCTCCGTTGTGCTTGATTACTTGTTTGCGTTGCTCCTTCCAAAGATGACCTGCACTTAAGACAAACAACAACTACGCATGCATGCTACTTCTATAGTCAAGGGTTAGAAATCAAACATAAGCCAATTGAATCATAAACAGATCATGAGTTGGGACGGGAAAAGCATTCTTTTTATTATGTAAAGTGAATCAACTTACAAAAGTTGAGACCGGCCATCGCTCCTTGATTCTGATCCTGGGCTCCTCTTCTTCTATCCTTCAACTGCTTTGCATTAAATATCCTTTGGCGTGAGGGAAGGCTAAAGGGTTGGGACAATGGAGTAAGTAAATGGGCAGAGTTTCTTCTTTAGGGCGCGTGGGCCTTTACACAAGAGGATTTTCAAAGAGTTGTTCAGCAGAGTTTTCGCAAAGAAGAGATATGAGTTGTCCTAATGTCAGGTAAGCATGTGTGGTGCAATTTAGGGTTATAACAAGCAACGAAGTCTCAAAAGATGATGAAGAAGTGTCCAACTTCTTCAAAAGACTAAACAAGGGAACCAATGGTAGGTATAGAGGTAAGCTTCCTTTAATTTGTTTTAATTGTGATGCTATTGGTCATTTTGCTAAAAAATGTACTCATAAGAAAAAGAGAAATGGTGAAGGTTACTCAAAAGGCAGACAAACATATAAAGGTAAAATAACTACAAAGAAAGTTTCCAAGAAAATATTTTGCACCAAAGAAGACATCTGATCATCAGATGAAGATGAAGTCAGTGACAGTGAAATAGGGAGAGTTATATTCATGGCAGTAGAAGACTTTTATAAAGAAGACTCCAAAGAAGAATATGAAGAATCATATGAAGAAGAACTTGAAGAGGTAGAAGTTGACTTCCGAGAATAATTAATGAGTTCCATATAAGTTATCAGAAGAGAAAAGAAGAAAAACAAGAAACTACAAGCAGAACTAGATAAGAAAAAAGACACTCAAGAACTAGAACAAATGATCACAAAATTGAAGGTTCAAATAGAAGAAGATAAAAGAATTGAAGAAGCACTCAAAGAACAACTAGAAGGAAAGGACAGGATCATTGGAAACCTAGAAGAAGAGATTGTCACACTAAAAAAAGATATTCAAAAGAAAAATATGCAAAATAGATCAAAAGTTCTGGATGACATTATTAACAGTAAAAAATCTCATCTTGACAAGTCTGGACTTGGATACAATCAGACAAAAAAGGGATCAAGCTCTAAAACAACAGAGAAAGAAACAAATCCAAAAAACTATGTAGAAACAATCAAAGGGAATAAAAAGATATACAAGGAAGATTACAGGGACACTCCTCCACCAAGAATATTCAGATTTCAGAATCAACAAGATATAGACATGCCTCAAGAAGAAGAAGGATTCATAAGAGCACCTCCTTTCAGAAGATCTTCAACTACCAGGTATCAAACTATATTTTTTGGTTTATGTTATGCATTTAATAATTTTGGACATAACGCTGTAAATTGCAGAGCTAACAATAGGAACAATAACTACTTTGAGAGCCATACACAAATGGGTTATTCAAGAAGACCTAGTGAAACAAAAAAAATAAGTTAAAACAAATTTGAATCTTTGAGCACTGAAGTGGAATGTTACAAATGTAACAATTTTGGACACATGGCCAAAAATTGCAGAATGACGGTCCCTCCTAAAGAACCTCAACAGAGTCACAAACAAGAACCTCAGAAAATGATATGGATAAGAAACCAAGATCAGTATAGTAATGAAGAATGAACGGTCGCTCTACAAGATGAATAGAAGAAACGTGGTTGGTATGTTGACACTAGATGTTCAAAACACATGACAGGTGATAGAGACAAGTTTCTTACATTACGAAAGGAAAGAGATGGATCAGTCCCCTTCGGAAATGATGATTATGCCAAAATCATTGGAAAAGGCACAGTCTGAATTGGGAACAAGAATGAA
>CBVK0100154295.1:0-28763 GCA_900067695.1 Picea abies
TAATGGAAAATTAGTTGTGGTTTCTCTCCAACTGATTCCAACCATCTTAAACCATTTCAAACCAATCCTCATCATATATATATATATATATTTGTATTTCTCGTTGATTAATCTAAACGAAGCTTTGTCTTTGCTTCCCTGTCTTCGAAATGTTGTGAATCAGTCTTCTTCTCTATGGTTTCAAGTTCCAACATGGTTATAGCCACTACTTGCAATATAATCCACAAGAAAAGACAAATTCTAAAAAACCAAAAGTTCCTTCTCTATAGCCAACAGTCATTCATTTTTCAAAATTTCAAAACGAAAAGCCAAACCCAAAACACCTTACACGAAAGGTGGAAAGCCAAACCCCACCAGAGCATAAGTAACTAAAATCATCAGCAACAACGATCAGGTTCAAGACCAAACAAATGAGCCACGTGCCTGATCCTTTAGCCTTGACACTACGAAGGAAACATTAGGCCCAAACCACTACCTCGAAAACTAATAATTACAATGGAACCCGAGTAGCAACACTACTAAAAAGCAAGTTCCAGACACAATTACAATCTATGATGAACGATTCAATGTATATTAATTCAATGCACAGAGTTCAAGCGGGACCGGATCCCAAAGGAGATGCAGACCACCTAAACAAAGAGTTAAAGCTAGAGCAGATCCGAGAGGAGCTCCAGACCATCCAAAAAGGCAAAATGGTATAAGATCTACATACAGATAAACATATCTTATCGAAAGTTTTTTTAAGCAATGGATCCATCAAAAGGCTATCAATGATAGATGATTTTAAAGATAAAAATTTATATTAAAATGTAGAAACATGTACTAATTTGATTAGTATTTAATATAAAAAATGTTTAGCCATAGTTTTGTAAGAATATTCAAATTTCTAAATTTTTAAGTTGAAAGACTTACACCTATTAACCATGGACGGATTTAATAGGTTTTTAGTGCTTAATCAGTTTTGTATGGACAAGATTTAATAGGTTTTTAGTGCTTAATCAGTTTTGTATGGACAAGATTAAATATTGATGGAATATTCTTAGTAGTCCCAATAAATCAATGGTTCTGATTTCAACCACTAACTTTTTAACTATTATAAAGACATCAGTTTACATGTTTGTTTTTTTACTTTTACTTAATCATATTTAAAATTTACTATGGTGGCTAGCTGATTGCCACGTATGAATGATTAAGGTTTCATTTTCTAGGTCAACCTAAATTTTTGGCCTTCACCGACCAAGTTCTGGACACATTGCCTCCTTCCGACCACCTTTAGCCGTTTCTCTTTCCCGACAATTCAAATTTTGCAAGCCATCCTTTCAACATTCACCAGCCACAAATTTGTTGCTGTGCTACTTTATATACTTTCTATAATTTTATCATTACAATTACAATGGTTAATCAACCACCAAAACCCCCGCTCAACTAACTAATAGCTGACTTGCTCAACTAATAGCTGGCTTGAAAAAACAGCTTACCGTTGCAAGGCTGTTTCCCATATAAATTGGACATGATTTTATTATCATTATTGTCAGTCAAACAAGAAACAAATGGTTAACCAATGGCTGGCTTGAAGCAAAGCTTTTGGCAGCATGGTTGTTTCCCATATAAATCGAACATGATTTCGTCATCATAATTGACAGTCACACATGAAACCACTGTTTAACCAACGGCTGGCTTGTCCTCCGGAAATTGAGTCACTTTCAAATGACGTGGATTGAGATGAGGCCGTCAAAAAAGGGTGAACATTATGCACCTTTAAGAAATCTTGTTTGACAATTTTTTGGCAGGAAATCTTGTATATTATATTTCCGTTTTTAGGTTTAGAATAAGAAAGGTGAAGATTACGCATCTTTCGGAAATCTTGTTGACAATTTTTCGTGGTCACTTTCATAGTAGGATATTTGGGTATATAATTTCTACGTGTCTAAACGAGATGCACGAGCAGACGGAAAATCGAGGGGGCGGTATGAGTGTCCCTTATCCCACGCTGTTTCGGGACTGTGTGAGCACGCGTATCCGCACAGAACTTGAACAGGTATGTTTGGGACATGTTGAATAAGAATTTAACGCTGCTTACGGCGCACGTGAAACAAAACTCCATACAGAATTATTGTAAGGCATTTTATGTGGTAGAGGATACACCAACCAGAAGTCAATTTTCACGTCTTTGAGATGGGTGACAGCAATCGGCTAAATCTACTTTACGTAAAGGATAAAAGCACTTTTTAGATACTTTCGCAAGAAAAAAGTTTGTTACGACTTGACAAGCATTTTGAAAATCTATGAAAGTGACAACTCCGGCTTGTCGATCGCCAGCTGTCTTTCACTCCAAGAACAAGAGTTTTTTCATGTGGGGCGTTTTATAAGCGTCACTCAAAAGGTTTAATGTTTTTGCCAGCTATGCCGGAATTCCGGAAAGCATTACAGGCAAAATTTCGATTGATTCTGGCTTTTCGAAATTTGAAGTTTGTAGGTTCATCAAAAAGGGTATCTTTAACCCGATTGCAATTTCATGCAATTGGATGGGTTGAAACCCAAAACTCAGATACACAGTTTACTCCATGGACCTTAGTGTGGAAGTATACTTTCCAGTAGATTTTTTTTTAAGTAAATTTCAATAGGAAAACTCGATAGCAACAGGTGCAGAAAGGCTGCTTATACTGTCTCTTTTAAGTGGGAGCCTGGACGATGCCTTAATCTTAATGTGAATGTGAACAAATAATCCTTAAAAGTAGTCATTCAATCCTTCATCCAATCTGGACGGGTGCACCTCCTCATTCTGGTTTGTACTTTTGATCTAACACTCATTCTCACACTTGAAGCATCCCCTATATCTATAAATACACCATACATAGGTTCATCAATGTATACATGGAGGATTTGGGAATTTGAGCTAGTGAGACGGTTACGGCAACATTGAAGGAAAATAGCAGATAAATCCTTGCCATGATATTGTTGGTGGCAGTTGCTCTTGTCATTTTAACTTTCTCCAACTAAGAAATCTTTTATCGTCCAAGCAATTAGAAACCAAAATGTCTAAAGCGTTGGGAATCAAATGGTAATAGACAATATAATGATGCCATGGTATGGCATTCTCTAGTGATAAAATTGAGGGACATGTCACCTAATGTCCTTTTCCAAATAGGAACTCCGGAAAGGAGGCTTAATGGTCTAAACCACCCCATTAGACTATAGCCAAGGCCAGAAAACGGGTAAACAGGGTTACTAGAGGTCACTCCAGTCAAAGGTGTTATGTTCGGAAAGTGACATTGAGCTAAAAGTGGTTAAAAGCACTTTTAAGCCATTATAAGATAAAAATAGAACAAACGGGCTAAAATTAGAAGTCAACAACGAATTAGGGTTTCAACAATGAATTAGGGTTTAAGAAAGCTATAAGAGAAGGGTCAACGATGCAATTCATCATTCTGCATATTTAAACTTTTCATTGAAGAGAGAGGCACATCTCAAGAGAGATAGTTCAGTGGATTCCTCAAGGAAGACACCAGTTGGTTGATTTCGTTGTTCAGAGACACACACTAGTCACCGGGAAGATTACATAGGTCATCCATCATTCTTCAGCAGCAATTACATAGGTTCCAGCAGTAAGGGCGCACTTATCTAGGGTCAGGGCGCAACTTCTGAGGAGGTTCAGTGGATCGACTTGTCCCATCCAGGGAGAGTTCAAAGATTCCCCTCCAACCCAGTTGAGAGGAAGGCAAGGCACATCTTTTTCCCGGTTCCTCGTCAAATTTTGACGGAGGAATCATCTAGGGCGCATTTTCCAGACTTGGGAGTGCGACACTTTTGGTAGACACATATGGGGTTCCCGAGCGATCAACATATCAGATCCAGGGAAACCCTTCTGACCCATTTCTCAATAGGCCAAGGCGATCATTTTGAGATACATCTCAACTGATTCGAATGTTGGAATCACTAGGGCACAATTTTCCAGTGAGAGAGGGGCGCATTCACCTAGGGGGATCCATCCGGGGTCCAGAAACACCAGCATAGGGGCCAAACAGTAACCAGGACTAAGAGATAGAGCAGGGAACACCATTTGAGACAGTGTCCAAGCCATTCTGAGAGCTTATCCACTAGGGTGAACTTTTCGGACTTTCAGTAGTTACCGTGCGAATTGTTAGAGTTCCAGCTCATCCATTGATCCAACAGTGCTCATCTATTTACTGGGTATTACCATTTAGTTTGCTTATTGTTTTTTGGCTAAGATCTTTTTGTCATTTGATCTAGCCGACTGATTCGTTTTATTCAGCAGCATTCCTCAGCTGCCTGAGTAAGCTAACAGACGAAAACCAGGAAAGGGAGGAGTCTTAGCGACCCTTTCTAGTACTCCCAAGTATGATACCCTTCAAATTAGAGGGACTATTCAGGGGCAACGGGCAATCGCCTTGATAGATGGTGGGGCCACCGACAATTTTATTGATGCTTCATTGATGCTTCATTGGTATCGAGATGGGAACTTCAGAGAGGAGTTTGAGGGGTTTTATGTTGCAGTAGCAGATGGCCACACAATGGAGTGTCTAGATAGAGTTCCGGACTTGGAGATAAATTTAGGAAACTACATAGTGAGAGACACATTTTATGTGGTTGACCTATCTGACATAGATGTGGTGTTGGGAGTCTAGTGGATGATCACCTTCGGAAAAATCACCACCAATTAGAAAACCTTGGAGATGAGGTTCAGAGACTGTGAACGGAAGAAGGTTGTTCTGAGAGGTATGTCAACAAGTGCACCCAGGACAGTTTCAACCAAGAGGATGGAGATGATATTCAGACATGGGGAGGTAGCATATGTCACAAAGTGTTTGATCACTACGCCAAAGGATTTTGAGGGTGGACAACAATATCATATAGAGATCAAGAATTTGTTGGGATGACATCAACAGGTTTTTGGGTCGATTCCAATAGTGAGACCACCTGACAGGGGGTTTGAGCACACCATTGAGTTGGAGGAGGGGGGGAAACCTATTATCACACCCCCCTGTCATCATCCTAGGCGGTTCAATGATGAGATAGAGAAAGCAATCAAGGAATTGCTAGCAATGAGACACATCAGACCGAGCAACAACCCATTCACATGTTCAGTTGTCTTAGTTCTGAAGAAGGGTGGCACCATGAGGATGTGCATTGATTATCAGAAATTGAACAAGAAAACCATCAAGAATCGGTATCCTATCCCACACATTGACAAATTGATGGATGAACTGCATGGGGCTTTTTTCTTCTCAAAGATTGATCTACACTTTGGGTATCATCAGATCAGAATCCGAGAGTAGGACATAGAGAAGACGACATTTCGATGTCACTTTGGACATTTCGATTTCTTGGTTATGCCATTTGGGCTAACCAATGCACCCACTACATTCCAGTCTTGCATGAACCACATATTCAAGGATCAATTGAGGAAATCAGTCTTGGTTTTCTTCGATGACATCCTGATCTACAACAAGACATGGCATGAGCACATGAGGCACCTGGATGAGGTATTGAGCATCATGGAGGCACAATCATTATATTCCAAAGAGTCCAAGTGTGAGTTCGATATGACAGAGTTTCTTTACTTGGGCCACATCATCAATGCACATAGGGTACAGGTGCACCAAGAGAAGATTAGGGCCATTCTGGATTGGCCAACGCTTAGGAACGTGACAGAGTTGAGGAGTTTCTTCAAGCTATGCAACTATTATAGACGTTTCATCCGGGGTTTTTTTCAGCTTGGAGCACCGCTGATGGATCTTAACAAGCATGGGGCTTTCATTTGGACTGAGGAGTCACATAAAGCCTTTGATCACATGAAGGAATTCATGGGCACTTGCCCAGTGTTGGCATTACCAAACTTCACCTTACCATTTGTACTAGAGTGTGACACATTCGACGAGGGTATCGAGGCAGTTTTGATGTAGGGAGGACACCCAATTGTATTCAAGAGAAGGAAGCTCAGTCATCCCAAGAGGTTGTACTCCATTTATAACAAGTAAATGTTGGCAATCATGCATGCCTTGACCAAATTCAAACAATATTTGGTGGGCAACAAATTTGTGGTCAAGACAGATCACAACAGTTTGAAGTATTTCCTTGAGCAAAAGGACCTCAGTGAGCGCCAACAGAAATGGGTGACAAAGGTACATGAATTTGACTTCGACATAGAGTATGTCAAGGGGAAGAAGAACATTATGGCCGATGCACTATCGAGGAAACCTGCGACATGTTCTTTGATGGAGATTTCAACAGAGTGGAAATCCCACTTGTTAGTGGAATATTCCAAGAACAAGTTCACTTGTGAGGTTATGGATGGGAAGATACAAGATGACGGGTATAGGGTCATTGACGATGCCATGTTCTACAAGGACAGAGTCTACTTGGTGCTAGATTCAGGGCTTAAGAAGAAGATCCTCACAACAATTCATGATTCACCACTCGCAGGCCATCAAGGGTTTTTCAAAACCTAGAGACAAATGAGGGAGAGGTTCTCATGGAAGTGCCTCAAACAGGACGTTATGAGACACGTCGGTGAGTGTGTGACTTGCCAGCAGAACAAGTCAGAGCATTCTCTTCCAGTAGCGCTACTTCAACCACTCCCCATTCCATAGCAAAAATGAGAGAGTATATCGATGGACTTCATCACAGGCCTACCCAAGGTCCAAGGTAAGGACTATATCTATGTAGTGGTCGACAGATTGACTAATTTTTCTTACTTCTATGCCATATCGATAGAGTACAACGCAATTCAGGTAGCTAAGATATTCTCTATGGAGGTCTTCAGACTTCATGGGTTGCCGAGGAACATTGTCAGTGACAGGGACAGTTGGTTCATGGGGACATTCTAGAGAGAGTTGTTTCGGTTGGTGGGGACAGAGCTGACACCCAGCACCAACTATGACCCTTAGACAGATGGGAAGACCGAGATTATCAACAAGTCGGTTGAAGGACATTTGAGGAACTATGTAGGTGGACATCGGAGAACATGGGTAAAGTGGCTACATTTAGGAGAGCATTGCTACAACATCACTTTCCACATATCCATTGGTATGACACCTTTCCGAGCATTGTACGGATATGACACTCCCACTTTGGTAGACTTGGTTTTCTGGGAGAGCAGAGCTCCCAAGGCCAAGGATTGGATCATATATAGTGAGGAGATTCTCAAGTTGCTAAAAGAGAACCTGCAGATGACACATAACCGACAAAATATGAGTGTGGACAAGTACATGATAGAGAGCATCTTTGAAGTTGGGGATTTGGTTTTCTTGAGACTCCAACCTTACAGATAGTCATCTCTGAATAAGAGTGGGGTCGAGAAGCTCAAGCCGAGATTTTATGGCCCTTATAGGATCATGCATTAAGTAGGCGAGGTTTCTTATGAGCTAGAGCTTCCAGAGGGGAGAAAGATTCATAATGTATTCCACATATCTTGCCTCAAAAATGTAGTGGGACAATTCATTAGCACATCATAGGATCTTCCCCCCTTGGATGAGGAGGGATAGTTGGAGTTGGTTCTGAAGGAGGTTTTGGAGTTCTAGAAGCGGAAACTGAGGAGCATGATCATTAGAGAGTATTTGATTAGATAGAGAGGGCTTCTAGTAGAGGACTCTACTTGGGAGAGTGAGAAAATGTTGCAACACCCTGGATTGGTATTGCTTGAGGACAAGCAATTTCGAGAAGCGATGACTGTAATGTCTCTTTCCAAATAGGAGCTCCAGAAAGGAGACTTAATGGTCTAAACTGCCCCGTTAGACTATAGCCAGGGCTATAAAATGGGTATAAAGGGTTACTAAAGGACACTCCAGTGAAAGGTGCTATGTTCGAAAAGTGACATTGAGCTAAAAGTGGTTAAAAGTGCTTTTAATCCATTGTGAGCTAAAAATAGAACAAACGAGCTAAAATTAGAGGTTTCAACAATGAATTAGGGTTTAGGAAAGATATAAGAGAAGGGTCAGTGACCTAATTCATCATTATGCAAAGTTAGACTTGTCATTGAGGAGAGAGGCGCATCTCAGGAGAGATAGTTCAGTGGATTCCAAGAGGAAGACACCAGTTGGTTGATTTCAGTGTTGAGAGACACACCCTAGTCATCGGGAAGATCAAACAGGTCTTCCATCATTCTTCAGTAGTAGTTACACAGGTTCCAACAACAAGGGCGCACTTATCTAGGGTGAGGGTGCAGCTTCTGAGGAGGTTTAGTCGATCGAATTGTCCCATTCATGGAGAGTTCAAAGATTCCCCTCCGACCTAGTTGAGAGGAAGGCAAGGCACATCTTGCGTCTGGTTCCTCGTCAGATTCCGACGGAGGAATCATTCTGGGGTGCATTTTTCATACTTGGGAGTGCGACACTTTTGGCAGACACATTCGAGGTTCCTGAGAGATCATCAAATCAGATCCAGGGAAACCTTTCCGACCCATTTCCCAGTAGATCAAGGCGATCATTTTGAGATACATCTCAACAGATTCGAACGGTGGAATCACTAGGGTGCATTTTTCTAGTGAGAGAGGCACACATTTCCCCAGGGGGATCCATCCAGGGTCTAGACACACCAACAGAGGGGTCAAACAGTCACTAGAACTAAGAGCTAGAGTAGGGTGCACCAATTGGGACATTTTCAAGGCCATTCCGAGAGGTTTATCCACCAGGGTGAACTTTCTGAACTTTCAGTAGTTACCGTGCAAGTTGTCACAGTTCCAACTCATCCATTGATCCTGCATTGCTCATCTATTTATCAGGTATTATCATTTAGTTTTCTTATTGTATTTCGGCTAAGATCCTTTTGTTATTTGATCTAGCCGAGTGATTCATTTTATTCAGCCGCATCGACATTTTTACTATGCAGAGATATCATAGTATAAACTTTGTAGTATTTTGTCGCATTTTCTATTTGTATGATCATTTATATGTTGTAAACGGTTAATCCTACACACACATTAGCAACATTTCTGAGACTAGCCAAGTCAAGAACATTACACAATTGAAACAAAATGGAATATTAATTTTGCAATTAATGTTTAACCTCAAACTACACGAATGCAATAAACCCCTAAACTTATTGTTCAATCAAATATTAAAAAATATGATTTTTATTACATTAAAAAAAGTTTTCTATTTCTTGGATTAAATATTACATTTTGTAAAAAAAAAAAAAAATTCTCTTGTTTCACATAGAAAGATTGATTGATGTATTATAAATTATTCTTATAAAATCTTATACACTAATTGATTGACGTATGATTAGAGAATAACTTTAAAAATAAATTATTATTATTATAATAAAATTTTTATATAAGAATGAGTGTATATTATTATTATTCTCTAATTATATATCAATTAGTGTAGATTAGTGTAGAATTAGTGTAGATTATTATTATTCTCTAATCATACATCAATCAATTAGTGTATAAGATTTTATAAAAATCTTTCTATGTGAAACAAGAGAAAACTATTTTTTTTTTACAAAATGTAATATTTAATCCAAGAAATAGAAAACTTTTTTTAATGTAATAAAAAACATATTTTTTAATATTTGATTGAACAATTAGAAAATAACTTTAAAAATAGATTATTATTATTATAATAAAAAAATTTAAAACTCAAATTTATATAAATATAAATTCACAAAAATTCTTATAATGTTTTATACACTAATGTCTAGAGAATAACTTTAAAAATAAATTATTATTATTATTATAATAAAAAAATTTAAAACCCAAATTTATATAAATATAAATTCACACAAGGAAGTTCATTAGAGAACAAGGAAGTTCATTCGATAAACTAAGCTTATTTTTTTTTATCATGTGGTCACTTACCCTTGTGAAAATCACTCTCTCACCAATAGGTTTACAAGTCCTTGATTTTTAAATTAAAGAACATGAAGATGGGCTTTGATCCACTTATGTGTGTAATAGTCACAAATCATTTTTATTTAATCTCTGTAGATGCAACCACATATTCGACGACTACCTCAAAGTGACCCATATAAACTTTAAATCAAGTTTATTCTTAACTAACCCGTGCTTCTTCTCCCAAATAAAGGTTAAGAATGGCCGGGGCCCGGAGTTGAGTACGCTTATCCCGAACAGCGATAAAACCAAAACCACCTGAGCAAGATAGCGTGTAATACAGAAATAGATAATAATTTTCAGTCGGTGCATTGATCCCCGTGGGCCTAGTAAGTTTGAAATTTGGTGCAGGTTGGACCCATCCCGCACTTGTTCTCTTGATTAGGCCAAAACTCATTGAAATAGTCCTTTGTTGCCTCACACTTCCAACTGTACTACATTAAATTCTTGGCAGTCTCTCACATCACGATGGTTGCCTGAAAAGAGAAGAGAATAATCGTCTTCCAACTTCAACTTGAATTTCAGATCTATAAGAAGCCCAGTCACGCACATCTCTCCACAGACAGTCCTCCCACCTTCAATTCTGTTCTCTGACACAGGTAGCTTCTTCGAAATATGACGAGGACTCTCCTATGCATTTCTGTAATGGTGTTTGTTTGCTCCATGGATAATGCTGTGCATGGGCAACTGAGCTCAACGTTTTATGCCAAGTCGTGTCCGGCGGCGCTGTTAATCGTGAAAGCCGCCGTGAAGCTAGCAGTCGCCAAAGAGAAAAGAATGGGGGCATCACTTCTCCGTCTTCACTTCCACGACTGCTTCGTTAATGTAATAAAGCAAAACAAGACTTTCATTCAGCTGATCATGGCTAATTTATCACTTTTCTTTGCTCGTCTCGTCAAATTGAATTTTTGTTTTGGTTTGCTTCAGGGTTGCGACGGTTCGGTACTGCTGGACGATTCCTCGACTATAACCGGAGAAAAAACTGCAGGCCCAAACGCCAATTCCCTGAGAGGATTCGACGTAATAGATACCATTAAAACTCTACTGGAGATAGCATGTAAAGGAGTTGTGTCGTGTGCCGACATTGTCACCATTGCTGCTCGTGACTCAGTGGTCGAGGTGTTCATTTTATTTCATTAAAGATTCATTCATATCTTCTAGTCTTATCGATATATTTAACTTTTGCTAAATACAATAAGTCATGTCATCTCATGGAATAGAAATTGAAATCAAATAACGCTGTTTGCTCATGTGTGATTGCAATTTGTTAGCTGGGGGGTCCAACATGGACGGTACTCCTGGGAAGGCGAGACTCAACGACTGCGAGTTTAAGCGCTGCAAACACCAACCTTCCATCCCCAGCTTCCAGTCTCAGCACTCTCATCTCAGCTTTTCAAGCTCAGGGTCTTTCCACCAAGGACCTCGTAGCACTTTCAGGTATAAATAATATTACTGGCAGTGACATTCTCATCGTAATAATCCAGAGGTATATTTAATATGAAATACTTTAAATTTAAAATATAACAGTAATTAGCATTCGCTGTTCTTCTTATTATTGTTACAGGTGGTCATTCAATTGGCCAAGGGCGGTGCACCACATTCAGAGATCGCATCTACAACGATTCGAACATCGACTCTTCGTTTGCCACTTCTGTGAAGGCAAACTGCCCAAGCGCTGGTGGCGACAACACCCTGTCTCCCTTAGATGTGCTAACTCCGACCACATTTGACAACAAGTATTACAGTAATCTGAAAAGCCAAAAGGGACTTTTCCATTCAGATCAAGAGCTGTTTAACGGAGGTTCCACAGATGCTCAAGTTACTTCCTACAGCGCCGCTCAAAACAGCTTCTTTACGGACTTCGCAGCAGCCATGGTGAATATGGGTAATATCAGTCCCCTCACTGGCACCAGCGGAGAAGTCCGAAAAAACTGCAGGAAGCCCAATTAAAATTTCTGAGGACTGTACTCTTATGCTTGTCAGATCATGTTTTATTTGTAAAAACTAGATTTGCTATCGGCTCTTGAAGTTTTAAGGGAAACTCTTCAAGGCAGCAATAAACTACAGACCCATGAGATTATGTTCAGATTTATATACCATTTCAGATAGCAGAGGGAACATTTGGCATGTTTAATGAAATAAGAAATAACGAAGAAATGGACACACGGTATTGATAAGCATCAGCTATACTCTGATGAGGTTGAGCAAGGATTATCTTTACAACATATCAGATATACTGTGAACGCCGAAAGGTTTCGGCTGTTAAAATGAAACCCACGCCTTCATATGGTCAGAAAATGAAATAATTACTCAAAATTATTCACACTGTTATAATTAATTATAATTAGGCCGAAAGGCTTACACTTATTGAAAATGGGCATATTTAATAGGTTTTTAGTGCTTAATCAGTTTTGTTACTCCGAAAGGCCTATAACTATTGATAATGAGCACATTTAATAGATTTTTAGTGCTTAATCAGTTTTGTATGGACAATATTAAATATTGATGGAATATTCTTAGTCGTCCCAATAAATCAATGGTTGTGATTTCAATCACTAACTTCCTCACTATTGTAAAGACATCCTTTTACATGTTTAACTTTTTACTTTTACTTGATCATATTTAAAATTTACTATAGTGGCTAGCTGATTGCCAAGTCTGAGTGATTAGCTTTTCATTTTCTACACACCAACCTAAGCGGCCTAAAAGAGATTGTCAATGACGAGAAGGGTGGAGCGGCCCCGCAATTTACAAGGGCACAAGAAATAAGAGTTTGTGGCTGTGCAAGAAATAAATTGCTGAAACGCGCATCTCTGCAGCAGTGCTTTGCGTCTGTGTAAATTAGGGTTCATCAGTGAAAACAATGAAAACTGTTCATCACACCGAGTTTGAGGCTGTGCTAGTTATTCACACTCTTAATTGCTCAGAATTATTCAGACTTGTAAATTGGTAAATATTAAATGGTTGTTTTCCATTCACATTTCTCCACTTTGTAACAAAATCTTAATTTTTGTTAATCACTCAGCCTTGGTAATAGCTAACCACCATAGTAAATTTTAAATATGATCAAGTAAAAGTAAAAATATAAACTGGCAATCAGCTAGCCACCATGGTAAATTTTAAATATGATCAAGTAAAAGTAAAAAAGTAAACATGTAAACCGATGCTTTTATAATAGTGAAGAAGTTAATGGTTGAAATCACAACCATTGATTTCTTACGACTACTAACAATATTTTATTAATATTTAATTTTGTCCATACAAAACTGATTAAACACTAAAAACATATTAAATATGCCCATTATCAATAAGTGTAAACTTATTAGAGTTAACAATGATTAATACACGGTTAAAACATATCATTTTCAAATTTTTATAGAATTTTTAAAATAAATAGATTATTTGTAAAATAGTAGTAAAAATATATGTTTTGGAGATTTTCATTTTTTTTTTAAATAAATTAATATTTTAGAAAATTGTAAATAACAACAATATGATGATGATTAAGAGAAGTTTTCCAAGATCACTATACTTTTGTTGAGTTAAGAGGTTAGGAAGGTTGGTAGTGTGACAAATATTTTGAAAATGAGATCTAATATGGGTATAGGCTGGACAATCTAAGAGAAAGTGAGAAAGTGTTTTTCATCTTCAACCTTCTTAGTGTCACAATGGTGATACACTCTTTCATCCCACGAACATTTTGATTTGGATTTTTTTTTTAATAGTATCTTGATTTTGCAAAATGGTGTCTTCCATGATTCCCCAATAGTTTAGCCAAGACTGGGCATATTTATGTCATCCTCGCTTGAGTCGATGGTGGTTATGACTCGATTTTGAAGCAATTTTAGGAAGCCTATTGTCTTCTATGTTGTTCAACTTGTTCTTATACATTAGGTATCTAGTCACAGCCATGCTTTCAATGGGGGAGAGGCTAGTTTCTAAGAGGAGGACAAAATAGGGCATATTTCCTTTAATTTTGAGATTATAGGTTATAAAATTCTTTTGTATTTTCTCTATCTTTCTCCAGGATTCACGAGAGATACTATAGCCCCAGACTTCACATCCATAAAGAATAAAATGTGTAACAAGAGTCTCAAAGAGGAGTTTCTTCTTATCCGAACTCCAAAGATCAATTGATTTACAATTGTTTTCAAGCCCATAATAAGATTTCCATCCCCCAATAATCATTTTCTCAATGCTATAATTCCAATTGAGCTTGTCGTGAATATCAATTTTGCAAGATACCAGATATAATAAATACGCAGAACAGAAATAAAATGCTAGAAATGGCAGAATAACAGTAATATAACCAACATAATCTCCACAATAACATAGAAATAATATGAGAACAACAACTGAAATAGCACATTGATTCAGAAATAAATGTTCACATGCCTCTTCAAGGGGGCAACCTCCAGTCGAGCAGCGCTCTGTTACAATAATCTCCAAGCTAGGGTTTTCATACTCTCGACCCTTATTTATACTAAATATGTCTATTAAAATAAGCATCTAGAGGAAGATCCTTCTAGAAGCGGAAGCTTCTATTAGGTCTTTTTACATCTGCCTTATTCTATTTTATTGAAAGGCCTTATTAATATTGACCTTTATTACATTCGAATACATTGATCTACCTATGTGCGGGTTAGGACCTTAACATGTCCGCCCCCTTAAAAATAGCCTTGTCCTCAAGGCTTGAGATGTGGAAACTGCTGCAGAATAGTAGTTGGTTCCCAAGTGGCATCGGCTGGAGTCATATCTTTCCACTGTACTAGCACTTCCTTGATGGTTCTTTGACGTAGGCGATGCTCACACTAGTCCATAACTGCTTGTGGATGTAGCCAAATGGATCCTTCTGCAGCTAACTCTCGAAGGTTGGTTTGAATTTGACACCTGGTTCTAATCACCTTCTTCAAGCATGAAACATGAAAAACAGGATGTAACTTCAAATGACTGGGTAGAGCTAACTGATATGCGACTTGTCCCACACGCTTGAGAACTGTGTAAGGACCATTAAATTTGGGCGCTAGCTTCTTACACTGCTCGGCCTTGAGGGAAGTTTGCTTATATGGTTGCAGTCGCAGAAACACTTGATCCCTTTCTGCAAATTGACGTTTAGAGCGACCTTGATCTGCTTGCTTCTTCATGTGATTCTGTGCCATGACTAAGTTCTCTTTAAGGGTATGAAGAATATCCTCTCGGACTGTAAGTGTTTGGTCAACCGCCTGGACCTTCGAGGTACCCAATAAGTATGAGAGAACTGAAGGTGGCTTCTGTCCATATACCGCTTCAAAAGGAGTCATGTGAGAGGCTGTATGGTATGTAGTGTTGTACCACCATTCGACTAGTGGTAACCATTGAGTCCACTAGTGTTGTTTTTCAGAGGCAAAGCACCTTAGATATGTTTCCAAACACTTGTTGACAACTTCCATTTGACCATCCGTCTGGGGATGATAAGTTGAGCTGAGATGCAATTGTGTGCCTTGTAGCTTAAACAATTCTTGCCAAAAATTGCTTGTGAAAGTTGGATCACGATTAGAAACAATAGATTGTGGCATTCCATGAAGCTTGAAGACCTGGTCCATGAAAATTTGAGCCACCGTGGATGCAGTAAATGGGTGGTGAAGAGTGCAAAAATGAGCATACTTGGAAAGGCAATCCACCACCACCATTATGACTGATTTATTCTCCGATTTGGGTAAGCCTGTAATAAAGTCCATAGATATATCCTTCCAAATAGCAGGGGGAATCAGAAGCGGTTGGAGTGTGCCCGGAGATTTGACTGTTTCTCCCTTATTGCGTTGACACACCTCACATTCAGCAAAAAACTTATGGATGTCCTGTTTCATACCATCCCAGAAAAAAGAACGTTTGACCCTATCATATGTTTCAGTGAACCCTGAGTGCCCCACTGTGGGTGTAGCATGAAGCTCAAAAAGTACTGTGGATTTGAGCTTGGATTGTTTACTTAAATACAAGCATCCTTTGTATCGAAGCTCATCCTAGAGCTAGGAGTACCCTGGGGGAGCCGAAGCCTTATTCTACAATTGTTGGATCAGATGCGAAGTTTTGGGATCTTGAAGCCATTCCTGATGCATAGCTTGGAGCCAATCGGGTACAATGAAGGAAAGAGAAAAAAGGGATCCTTCATCTTGATATTTCTGAGACAATGCATCTGCCACGATATTGTCTTTGCCCTTCTTGTAAATGATCTCATAACCATATCCAAAGAGCTTAGTCACCCATTTTTGTTGCTCCTGGGAGGAAATGCGTTGTTTCAGAAAGTACTTGAGGCTTTGATGGTCAGTCTTAATTTGGAAGCGTTGCCCCAAGAGATAAGGACGCCACAGCTCAACGGCATGCATAATCCCCAACATTTCCTTTTCATAAATGGGTTTGCCCAGATTCCTTTCAAACAGTTGCTTGCTGGTGAAGGCCAAAGTTCGACCCTCTTACATAAGGATAGTGCCGATTCCTTTCCCTGAGGCATCACATTGCAATACAAAGGTCTTTGTGAAATCGGGAAGGGCCAGAACCAGAGTGGTGCACATGGTCATCTTCAAGGTTTGAAAAGCTTGAGCAACTACTGGAGTCCAAGTGAAAGAGTTCTTTTCAAGGAGAGCCGTGAGAGGTGCTGCAATCTTTCTGTAGTTCTTAACAAACTTGTGATAATACCCTGTTAGGTACAAAAATCCATGGAAGCTTTTGAGAGTCTTTGGGTGCGGCCAGTCTTGCATAACTTCAATCTTTTTCGGGTCCACCCTGACGCCATCCTTTCCCACTAGATGACCCAAGTATTCTATTTCTGAGGCACCAAAAGAACATTTAGACTGTTTCAGGAAAAGTTGGTGCTGAGAGAGTAGGCGGAGAACTTGATCCACATGAGTAAGATGGTCTCACCAGGTTTTGCTATAGATGAGGATATCATCAAAGAAAACTAAGACAAAATGACAGAGAAAAGGGTGGAAGACATGGTTCATGAGGCTTTGGAAGGTGGAGGGGGCGTTACACAAGCCAAAGGGCATGACCAAAAACTCATAGCGGCCCTCATGAGTGTGAAAGGTTGTCTTGGGAATGTCGGCCTCTTTCATACGTATCTGGTGATAGCCCGAGTGAATATCAAGTTTGGTAAAGAATTGGGTGCCACTCAATTCATCCAGGAGGTCATCAATGACAGGAATGGGAAATTTGTCTTTGATGGTCAGTTTGTTGAGAGCACGGAAGTCAGGACACATTCTCCAAGAGCCTTCTTTCTTTAGTACCATGACGACCGGAGACGAGTAAGGGCTCGTACTAGGATGGATGATGCCTGCAGTGAGGAGTTCTTGGACCATTTTCTCAATTTCATTTTTTTGTGCAAAGGGGTGGCGATATGGACGAATATTGGGGGGGAGGCTTCTTGGGACAAGGGGAATGGAATGATCATGAACACCGCGAGAAGGAGGGAGTCCTTAGGGAGTGGAAAATATCGTTTGATGTTTAGAAAGGAGGGCTTGAAGGTCTTAGGGCACTAGGGGTGTCTCTTTGGCTTGTATGGCATGGAGTTGGGCAATGACACCAGAATGACCTTTTTTGAGCAACTTTTCCATGCGATGAGAACTGATGACCTCAGGTGAACCAACAATGATGCCTTGGAATTTATATTGGTGGCCTTCTTGGTCGAATTCCATGGTTAAGTTCTGAAAATCCATGAGAATGGGACCCAAAGTCCTTAGCCAGTCTGCACCCAACACAATGTCGCAACCGCCCATGTCAATAGCAAACATATGGGATTTTAGGTGGTAGTCACCGATTTGGAGACGCACATTTTCACAGCACCCACCACATTTCATAGAACCACCATTGGCAGTCATGATTTGGAAATTGTTGATAGCATGGATGTAGCAATGGCTTTCTTGGGCAATGTGGCGATGAATAAAATTGTGGGTGCTGCCACTATCAACTAGAATGATGACCTTTCGGTGCTTGATGTAACCGATTAACTTGAGGGTTTGGGGGGCAGAGAAGCCAATGAGAGCATTGAGGGAAATGATCGATTCCACTTCAGGAGGGTCGAAGGGAGGTTTTATGTCAGTGATTTCTGGTGACTCGGACACAAGGGGAGTTGCAACATCCTCTTCTATAATATCCTCAGATATGGCCATAAAAAGATTTTGTTCCTTACATTTGTGGCCCAGGAAATATTTGTCATCACAATTATAACAGAGGCCTTTGAGTTGTCATTCAGTCATTTCAGCCCTGGTCAATTTTTGGATCTTTAATGGGGCAGAGGGAGTAGTGGGGTTTATTGGTTTAGGGCGAGGGATAAAAGAAGGCTTACGGTTTTGAGAGGAAACAATTTGTTGTGCTTCTTTAGCTTTTTTAGTAACCTCCACCCAACTCGCAGGTCGAGCCATGAGGACATGGGCCCGAATCTCCTCTTTGAGGCCACTGATAAAACGCTCTCGAAAGAAAGCATCAGTCATGCCCTCTGTTCGAAAAGCCAGTTGCTCAAATGAAGCTATGAAGTCTTCTACTGTTCCTGATTGTTTCAATTTTGTCAAACGGACCAAATGGTTGGTGTCAGTGTCAAAACGTTCATAAAGCTCAGTCACAAATTGGGTCCAAGCAATATACCCTTGACGGAAAGTTTTTCTCCATTGCCACCATTGCCAGCACTCTTGATCTAGATGGAGAACACCATACCAGAGTTTGGCCAAGTCATCTGTAATGTTGTAGAGAGAGAAATAATGTTCCATTTGGGTGACCCAACCAGTGGGGTCCGAGCCATCAAATTTGGTTACATCCACCCGCGGAAGGCGTATGTCCCGTTGAAAGTGATGGGGCTAAAGGGTATGGGAATGGGAAGAAGTTTCACCTTCAGTCTTTGTATGTGTGTCAGGAAAAGGGTCATCGGTAGGGATCTTGAGTTTGGTGCAGAGTGATACAAAGACAGATTCAAGCTGGGTGGTCAGTTCTTGTTTGACTTCTGCCATTGCGGATTGCACGGATGCATTTATGGTGGTATTGATGGATGTATCACGGGAGGAAATAGTAGCACTGAGTTGTTGCACTTCTTTTTGGGTCTCGAGGAAACTAGAATGCAAGGTGTTGAAGCAAGACTCCAGTTCTTAGATATAGGTATGGGCCATGAGGATGGGTGAACTGAAAAGGGAGCGGGCGGGGTCAGAAATTTTTGCAGAAAAATGATATGGATGAATGTGATAAGGGAGAAGAGACGAATCTAATGGAATATGTCTCAAATAATGGTGAAAAAAATTCCAGACTTATTTTATTTTATTTTTTATTTACAGTTGCAAGGTTATACTTCATTCTGAAGAATGCTACAGTGCTAAAATCTCCAAATTATTAACCAGAAAGAAATGTGTATTTACTTGGCAACATGAACACAGTTGCGTGACAATAGATCTGGCCGGTTTAATTTGTTTATGTTTATGTTCCCCAAGGGTTAGGTATTCAAGGATTCTACAAACAAGGGTTTTCCCTGTGCTATAGCTCTCTGATATACATACGGGGTCCAATAGTAGTACTCGACCCAATATCTCAAGGCACTAACTAAGGAGGATAGACCGTACCCTTAGCCGTACTACCCAACTACCCATGTACTAGAGAGTATCTTCCCGAGTGTTGTTCTCGGTGACACTATAGCAGTCTGGCGGCTGATAGGTTTATCTAAAGAGGGCTTCAGGAAATCTAGGCCGATCCGTACACAGGTGTTTTCTGATGCGATACCACTTGAACGGGTACCAACAGGGGTTACAAAGGTGGCCAACAGATGTGCGCTTAAGAACCACTTGTATTTCCTACGTGTATGAATCCCTCAACTGTGTGTATATGCACGTAACGACAGATCTCTATGGCTTAAAGACGTCGAAATACGTCTCTACCCTGAAAAAAATACCCACAATTTCTGCCAAGGAAAGTTCTCTGATACTGCTTGCAAGATACCAGATATAATAAATACGCAGAACATAAATAAAATGCTAGAAATGGCAGAATAACAGTAATATAACCAGCATAATCTCCAAAATAACACAGAAATAATATGAGAACAACAACTGAAATAGCACTTTGATTCAGAAAGCAATGTTCACAGGCCTCTTCGAGGGGGCAACCTCCAGTCGAGCAACACTCTGTTACAATAATCTCCAAGCTAGGGTTTTCATACCCTCGACCCTTATTTATACTAAATATGTCTATTAAGAGAAGCATCTAGAGGAAGATCCTTCTAGAAGCAGAAGCTTCTATTAGGTCTTCTTACATTCGCCTTATTCTATTTTATTGAAAGGCCTTATTAATATTGACCTTTATTACATCCGAATACATTGATCTACCTATGTGCAGGTTAGGAACTTAGCAGATTCCAAGATATTTGTATGAAGTCACTTCCTCCAAGTTGTTATGACCTTAGTCTTATCAGTATTAACAGTCATACCGATATTGGAAAAAAAAAACCTTGAGGATTCTTATTCGGTTTTCAAGATCATGGGGACTCCTTGCCATAAGAACAATAGCATCAGCATAAAGAAGAAGATTGATGACTATACCAGTGAGAGTAGGGCTGACACAACCTTCTTTTTCCAAGCAATCTTCTAACTTGTCAATGTATATGCCAAAAAGGGTAGGGGACAAGGGACAACCTTGTTTGACTCCAATATGACAATTGGTCTCTTTTGACCAGCCCTCAATGTTTTAAAACTTAGCAATAACGTTCTCATACATCCTTATTGCAACAACCCTCAACTCAAGAGACACTTTTATCTCTTTCAACCTATTATAAATGTTTTTCCTAGGAACCATGTCAAAAGATTTTCTAAATTCAACAAAACAACAAAACAAATTGGTTTTAGTATTGCAGAACTCCTTTGCAATGATCCTAAAGGTAATAAGATGCTCCACAGTTGAATGATATCTCATAAACCTGGCCTGGGATTTAGCTCTTTTACCATGAATTTCTAGCCAAAGGCTAATCTTCTTTTCCAAAATAATTCCATAAAGCTTGGCTAAAATAGAGCTAATCATAATGGTCCTATAATTAGAGGGAATGTTTCTATCCCAATTTTTAAAAATAGGAACAATGAGGCTTTGCGTACAGGGCTTAGGGAAGCCCTACTAGACTGCTAAATTGAAGAGCTTGTGCATGTGAGGGATATGGATAGGCCCTCTGATTTTAAAAATTTCATCTTGGTAGCCTTCAATGTCCTTAGCTTTCCTATTTCAAAGCCGCTTAACCCGAACTCTATGTCATCTAAAGAAAAAACTTCTTCCTTTGTAGGGACAATAGGAATGGTGTCCATGGTATTAGGGAGCTCGTAAATACTTTTGAGGTAGGAATTCCAGTCCCTTAAGGGAATCCTATTATTTTCTTTAGTATTGCAGTTTATAATTTGGCTCCAGAAATTATTAGGATCCATCTTATATAGTTGTGAAAGTTTCTCTTTCCTTTTATTGATATGGTACCTTTATTTCATTTTAATTAGGGCTTTGTACATATTGATCTTATTGATTTTTAAGGACTCATTAGAAGCATCCCTAATGAATTTCCTAGCAATTTTACATTCTTTATCATACCAAGGGTTGGTCGTTCTATTATTATTTTTATAGGACACCTCAAAAGAGAACTTGTTAATATAAGTAGAAAGGGTAGTTGTAAAATTATGATAGAGTTCTTCAAAGTTGTCCTTATAAGTTAGGAGATTT
Source organism: Picea abies (assembly GCA_900067695.1). Lineage (NCBI taxonomy): Eukaryota > Viridiplantae > Streptophyta > Pinopsida > Pinales > Pinaceae > Picea > Picea abies. The sequence continues at coordinate 21,551 of CBVK0100154295.1, forward strand.
AATTTACTATTTAAATCCTTTAAGAAAATGCCAAATTTACTTTTGTCAAACCAAAAATTCCTTTGATTATCAGAATTCTCTGCAATGGCACTCTTATGCATGGAAAAGTTTAGAGTTAGGGTTAATGGTTTATGATCAAAGTCAGGATCATGGTCATTTAAAAGGTCAAAAGTTGTTATTTGGTTGGTAACGGGGATATCAGATATCACATAATCTACAACACTACTACCTAGCCCATGAATACAAGTGATATGATTGGAGTTTGACCACTTCATTACTCCATTGCAAATTATTAGGTATTGAGAGTTGTAGAGCTTGACCAACTCATTGCCAAACAAATTCTCAATTAGGTATTCAAAGCTTCTTTTGTAGCTATTACATAAAACAAGGTCCTCATCTAGCCATAAAGGATTATGCTTGGAATCGGTACTTAAACAAGTAGCATGTTTAGTTGCAGTCCTAGCATTAAAGTCTCCTAGCACGAGGATATTACCTGTATTTCCCAAACTATAAATGTCTTGTTCTAAATTATTATAGGGACAATTGTTATCTAGATTTTTTTTCTTATAAAATGTAGAATTACTAGGTGCAAAATAACAAATTCTTATAAACATCTTCTTAGCATTGGTGTCTAAAATTTCTATCCAAATATATTGATTGAGAGGGTCAATATTATGAAGTTGAATGTGAGGAGAAATGATCTTTCTAATATAAAAATTTATGCCTCCTATCCCTCTATGGTGGTATTTTTTGTTCCATGCTGACCACAAGACAAATCCTTCTATGTTAGAGACCTTAGATTGCTCATGCTCCTAATTTTCAACTAGACATATAATATCAATATCACTCGGGATCCAACTTATCATATGACCTTTGCACCATGGAAAGCCACAACAGTTCCAAAAAAGGATCTCGAGTGTCCCAAATTCCTATTTATTATTATCCTTTTGGTCTCTATCCCTAACAATAACTTTTCAATTTCTAATTATTTCCCATTTTCCTTCCTTCCTGGCTTCTTTTACCTTTTGAAGTTCGTTCCTTAATTCATCTTTGTCTTCAAGAATGAGGTCTTCAATTATAAATATTCCTGACCCTTTCAAGCTCAAAGATTTACTAAGTATGCTATATTTATGGCCATTACAACTTACTTTGACACATATCAACGTATATTTGTGATCGATTATTTTTCCTAGCCTCTTTGCTTCTATGCGGTAAGTTGTATCAATTTGTGATTTATTATTTAATTCTTCTTTTACTATTACTAACGTATTCTCCTCTTGTTATTATTTTATACCAAAAATTATGAGGCTCAAGGATCTTTTGTGGTCCATTTCGATTAGCTTATTCATTTCCTCTTTGATGGGTTTGATATCCAATTTGTTTTCCATATTACTGAGTGTCAAATTGTTCGTTAGTTTTTCTTCTAGCTCTTTAATCCTATCTCTCAAGTTTTGATTTTCTTCAACCCCTTCTTCTTGGGTTGATTTTTTATGTTTTTCCATTTCTTGAATCCTATCCTTAATTGTTTGCAATTCACTCTTGAACCCTAAGAATCTATCCTCTATTTGAGTTTGAATGGTATCTTTAATGTTTTTAGCAAGCATTGCCTCTAGCTCTATTTGGAGTTTTAAGTCTCTTTATTCACTCATTTTTTCTAATGATTCTAACTCTATTTGGATTTTGGCATCTCTCTCTTCTCTCCTTTTTTCTACTCATTCCATAAAATGGTAAAGGATCTCTAGGGTGATTTTGGGGGGCCTCTCCTTGTCAGGTTGAGTTTTTTGAATAGGTGGTGGATTGCTCATATTGAAAAGAAGAGAAAAGAAATGCAACAATTATTATTTTGGATCGACTTTAAAAATAGAAAATATTTTTTTTTTAATTGAAAATAATGATATTAATTATTATCCTCGAATGGGGTGCCACCTGGAAAAAGTCTGAGGACACTTGGAACCGAGTGGCGAGGGGAGTTATGAACCCCGAACTCCAACCCACAAACATTAACTCCCCCATGACTCACACCATGAGGAAAATTATGGTAGTGTTCCTAGCTTCACAGGCAAGGTTAATGGTCGTGTGAGCTAGCTAGACCTGTTAAATATAATGTAACCTCAACAGTTTGACTGTACACTGCTAGTTGTACTGGACAATTGCACTTTCTATTCTTGTTTAGCTTGAGCCTATTTAGCTCAGCCATCTCCCATTGCATTGTAACTACTACACAACTTCTTCAGTACTTCGTCATACATTTCAATATACTGTTCTATTCTTTTCTCTCTGCAATTCTCTTTGCCTCACAATTTATCATGGTATCAGAGCTTCAACAGTAAGCCTCTTCACACAGTCCGGAGAGCAACATGATGCTCACAGCGCAGAGCTTCATGGATCTTGAGAGCACGCGACACAGACTTTTCACAAAGCTTCGAGAGATGTATGTAATCCTCTCAAAAGATCAACGTAGGAATCTTGCGGAGGAAGTAGAGCGTACAATGCTCGAAAGAACCAGGATGAAGAGAACGCAGAAGAAGAAACAGTAAAGATTCTTGTAATTTTTCAAGAATCGTCAAAGATTGATGCAGAAGAGCTGTAGAATGGAAGATTGTTTAAAGAACTCGAAGAATTCATTCAAAACTGTTAAATATTGTTGTAGAAGGCACAATTGTTTAAAGTTTTTGCGAAATTCGCTCAAATCTGTCAAAGATTGTAGCAGAAAACGAAGATCTCGTGAAATTCTTTCAAATCTTTGAAAGATTCACGAATCTTTCTTCCACAGGAGTAAAGAACGCATCTCAGGTGAAAAGAACAACCATTGAGGCCGTAAGATTCGTCCTGAGAACGTATCCCAAGCGGGAAACCAGTTCAGAAGGGACAAGGAGAGCACAGAAAAGGTGAAAGAGTTTCAGCCGTCAGATCTTGCATAAAGGACCGACAGTCATTGGATCAACGAGAAGGTGCATGAGGTTTAATCCTCTGGAGAGCACAGGAGAAATCTCGACGTGTGCAGTCACGAAGTCCCGACATCATTTGGATCGTCCATCAAGAGACACGTAGTGAGATCCTATTCCATTGCAAAATTGGTAATCGAGAGTTGGATGCGCAAAGGCAATTGCACTCCAAAAACTCCGATACGCGATATCACGAAATCTCGAGAGGACTTGTGAGTCATCCATCTTAGAGGAAAGGTGGCAGCAGATCATCGCATCGTCAAATTGACACATCGGAGTTCGCAGTTTTGAAAGACTGTTGCAACAGGACTTCGAAACTCGCGAAATAGCGATAAAGTCTCAGTCGTCCATTTGACCGGACATGTGGTGGACATCGAGGAAACCGTCGGCGTTTCGACATTCGGGGTTTCAAGTTAACAGAGAAATTGTGTCAACAGAGCATCGCAAGTCGCGATATCCCGAGGTTGAATCAGGACCATCCATCTTTCAAGGACGCGTGGCGTAAATTCGAGGACTCGGGAAAAGTCCCAAAAAGGAAAGAGCCCATCGGCACATTGGGATTCGGCGTTTCGTGAATCCTGAGGACAAGAAACACGAGCACCTCAGAACTCCAAAGTCTGAAATCCCAACAGGAGGAGAGCTCCATTGTGGGGCCCAACTGACGTCATCTCATCAAACCACGGGATCGGGCATCTCCATAGTGAAATCCTCGACGCAGATTTGAGCTGTCCATCTGTTCAGGACGCGTGGCAGAGATCGAGGCTTTCGGAAAATTTCCTGAAAACAGGGTCCATCGGCATTCTGGGATTTGGAAAATCACGGATCCTAACGATAAGACGTCCAATGCATTTGAAGTCTCGATATCACGAGAAGGGATCAGGATTGTCCATCATAGGAGGACGTGTGGCGCAGATCGAAGCAATCGAGAAGAGACCCGAAAGGAACGCGCCATCGGTAAATCGGAGATTGGGGAATCGAGGATTCAAAAGAAATCGTCATCAGAACTCGCGAAATCCTGATTCGCGATATCCCAATAAGATCTGGGCCGTCAGTTCACAAGAAGATCTGGACCGTTGAATTGTCCAAAGGCAATTTTTTGCATTTCGGTGATTTGAAAGGCAAAGATCCGGAAAAGCCCGTAGCGCTTTAACAGTAAGGTGCGTGGTCACATTGCACCGTGAAAACGACCAATTCAAGCTCGATAAGTTGACTAAGGCCATCAAAAAATCGGTAAATTGGCGATCGGAGGTAAATACGAAATTTTCCCTCTATTTTTTTCTGAATTTTTTTTTTCAAAAAAAAAAATGTTGTCTAGCAACTTAGGACCAACTCAGGGTCCGATTCTACTAGGAAAGAATTACGAGTTTTGGTCTCTTCGGATGAGATCGTTCTTACAAGCACAATAATGATGGGAACTAGTGGATCTTGGATATGTGGAACCAGATCCAGCCATCCTTGCTGCCATGACAAATGCACAGAGAATTGCTCAGGCAACTCTGAGGACCAAAGAAAATAAAGCGAAATTCTGGATTCAGAATTCTGTGGATGACTCAATTTTCTCAAAAATCACAAGTGCTGGTACTTCTAAATAGGCCTGGGATATCCTTAAATCTTCCTACCAAGGAAATGACAGGGTCAAAACAGTTAAACTGCAGACCTTGTGGATGCAATTTGAGACTCTAAGGATGACAGAGTCTGAAACTGTAGATCAGTTCATGACCAGAGTCATGGGAATCGTGAACCAGATCAGACTGATTGGTGAAACCATCACTGATCAACGAATTGTTGAGAAAATTCTTAGAAGTCTACCCAAGAAATTTGAAATGGTTGTAACAGCAATCCTTGAATCCAAGGATCTGTCAAGATTTTCAACAGATGAACTAATTGGCTCTCTGGTGACACATGAGATCAGACTGCATCTCACAGATGAGTCCATCTCTAATGCATTCAAAACTCAATTCTCCTTCAGCAGAGGGAGAGGCAGAGGAAGAAGCAGAGGTCACCAAGGAAGAGGGAGCAATCAAAATAACTCTCATTCCACTGGAGGGAACATACACCAATATTCGAATCAAAATTTCCAAGGTCAATGAAATTAGCAACAAAATCAACATCAGAATTTCCAGCCTCAAAGAGGCAGAGGGAGAAGATCAAATGACAAATCAAGCATCCAATGCTATTACTGCAAAAAGTATGGGAACTATGAATCTGATTGCAAGAAGAAGCAAGCAGATCAACTCTTAGGCAGAGCACATGTGTCAAATCATACATGAGACACCTCAAGAGGTATGTTTCTCTCATGCCACAAGACTGAAGAACAACCTAAAGATCTCTGGTTGTTGGACAGTGGCTGCAGGAATCACATGACAGGTAATAAAGAATTACTTCCATGCATTGATTCTTCAATCTCAACTGATATTACACTTGGAAATGATTATTTAGTCAAAGTTCAAGGAAAATGAACTGTACCTATTCTTACTAAACAGAATGTACAGAAAGACATAAACAATGTCTATCATGTACCAGATCTGAAACATAACTTACTAAGTGTAGGACAACTCATTGAACATGGCTATAAGGTACTTTTTGAGGGAGCATCTTGTAAAATATATGACAAATACCCAAGCAGAAAATTGATTTCTGAAATCCATATGACTCCAAATAGGATGTTTCCCCTTACCCTCAGAACTGCAAATCTGAGTCAATCATATGCACAAAGTGCATCTACCCTGAATGAAACAATGGTTTGGCATACAATATTTGGACATCTACCATTTCAGAGTCTAAGTCTTCTTCAGAAAAACTCCATGGTCAAAGGTCTACCTATCTTTAAAGAGCAAATTCCCCCATGTGAGTCTTGCATACTTGGAAAACACAAGAGAACTAGTTTTCCACAGTCTTCCAATCAAGCCAAACAACATCTTGAACTTGTTCACACTGACCTATGTGGACCAATGCAAACAGAGTCAATAGGAGGTAGTTTTTATTTTCTAACGTTTATTGATGATTTCAGCAGAAAACTATGGATCTATTTTCTCAGACACAAGTCTGAAACATTTACAAAATTCAGAGAATTCAAGGCAGAAGCTGAAAAACAGAGTGGAAAATATATCAAAGCACTCAGGTCAGATGGAGGAGGAGAATACAACTCCAGAGAATTTGCAAATTTCTGCAAATCTCAAGGCATCATCATGCAAACAACATCCAGATATACTCCACAACAGAATGGAGTGGCTGAAAGGAAAAATCGGAAAATAATGAATATGGCAAGAACCCTTCTTAAAGAGAAACACTTGTCAAATAGCTTTTGGGCTGAAGCAGTAGCATGCTCAGTTGATCTCCTGAATAGATCACCAACCACAAGTCTAAAGATGAAAGTTCCCTGAGAAGCATGGAGTGGGACAAAGCTCATTGTAGCTCATCTAAGGACATTTGTATGCATATCATATGCTCACATACCTTTCAAATTAAGGAAGAAGCTTGATGACAGAAGTGAGAAATGTATTTTCATTGGCTATAGTGAAACATCTAAAGCTTACAGGCTTTACAATCCAATCACCAAGAAATTAATTCTCAGCAGAGATGTACAATTTCTGGAAAATAAATTCTGGAATGATTCAGAAAATCAGCAAGTGGACAGTCAAAATCCATTGCTGCCAAGTTCTCAAAACATAGAAAATTCATAACAGCAAGTACCTCAAAATATTATTCCAAGATTGCAAGTACAAAGGCAACCTGAACATTCTCAGGATAACTCAACTTCCAGCAGAGAATCATTCTCTGAACCACAGAATCAGAGAACTCGAAGTTTGAGAGCAATCCATCACCAGTTGGATGACTTTGAGCAACACAATCTTTTTTCTTTAATGTCATGTCAACCTACATCCTTTAAGGAAGCAACTAAGGAGCCATATTGGGTTCAAGCCATGAACCAAGAAATTGACTCCATTGAGAAGAACAAGACATGGGATCTTGTTGATTTGCCAAGACATAAGAAGAGTATTGGTGTCAAGTGGGTTTACAAAACTAAACTCAATGAAAAAAGGCAGATTGAAAAACACAAGGAAAGACTTGTTGCCAAAGGATTCTCACAACAACCAGGTACTGATTATGGTGAAACTTTTGCTCCAGTAGCAAGATTAGACACTGTCAGAACTCTATTGGCCATAGCAGCACAACACAAATGGAAAGTATACCAGATGGATGTCAAGTCAACATTCTTGAATTGTTTCTTAGAAGAAGAAGTTTATGTCGATCAACCACCTGGATTT
>CBVK0100154296.1:0-28762 GCA_900067695.1 Picea abies
GGATGCACTTGTTTATGGTAGAAGTTGATTATAGGTTGTTTGGTACAGGTTTGTGCATGGTTGATGCACTTGTTTATGGTACAGGTTGAGGTATAGGTTGATGCATGGTTGATGCATGGTTAAGATTTATTGGTACAGGTTTACAGCGGTATATCTCACAGTGATAGTGTGATAGTGGCTCCATCATTCTACTTCTACTTCAGGGCGGTTGGACAAGGCAAGGACAGGTGGTTGTAGCCACCTTCTAGTTGTATCTGGAGAACATAGGGGGTTGTAGCCTCCTTCTGGTTGTAGCTAGAGAATTGAGGAGTTGGATCTTCCTTCAGGTTTTAGCCTGAAAAACTAGGGGGTTGGAGCCTCCTTCTAGTTGCAGCTGGAAAACAAAGGAAGTCGGTGCTTCCAATGAATGTAATTCTTCAAGACATATAAGAAAAAGCATTATGTGGTTTTCTCCCACTTTGGGTTTCCACATAAAACACTGGTGTAATGTGTATGTGTATGATTGTTCATTTTTTCATTTCTCATTATTGGATGATAATTCTACATTAACATAACACTTGTATTATTTTGTTAAAAATGATTAGATTGCTCTATTATTGATTCACCCCCCCTCTCAGTAATCCAACAACATTTACATCCACAACAATGTCAACAGAAGAGTTATGGCACCACAGTTATGGGCACCTAAATTACAATGATTTGATGTTGTTCCAAAGAAAAAATATGGTAGAAGGTCTTCATGTTATGAAGAATGATGATTTTCCATTTGAAGCATGTGCACTTGGTAAAAAACATAGAGAGGAGTTTCTTGTTCATACAAAGAAAAGACAAACAAATATTCTTGAATTAATTCATACTGATGTATGCGGACCTATGCAAACTAGGTCACTTGGTGGTGCTTCCTACTTTCTTATTTTTGTTGATGATAGATCTAGATATACATGGGACTATTTCATAAGGAGAAAAAGTGATGTATTTGAGTACTTTAAAGAATTCAGAACTATGACTGAAAAACAAACTGGTAAATGTATTAAAGTTCTCAGATCTGATGAGTGTGGTGAATATGCATCAGGTGCATTTAAAAGTTATTGTAAATTTCATGGGATCCAACAACAGTTTAGTGTACCTCATACACCTCCATAAAATGGTGTTGCTGAGAGGTGGAACAAAACACTAGTGGAGTGTACTCGCAATATGCTTCAAGGTAAAAACATTTCTAATGGTTTTGGGGCAGAAGCCATTAACACTGTTGTTTATTTAAAGAATCATAGTCCAACTAAGAAATTAGATTTCCAAACTCATTTTGAGATTCTTCATGGTTATAAACCTAATGTAAGTCATTTGAGAGTATTTGGATCCACTTCCTTTGAACATATTCCAAAGGATGAGAGAATAAAACTTGATGCAAAGTCGATCAAGTGTGTTTTTATTGGGTATTGTACTGATCAAAAAGTGTACAAATTGTTTGATCCCAATTCACATAAATTGTTTGCAAATAGAGCTGTGATGTTTCATGAGAATGAAGATAGAGTTGATACAATGAATGATGCAGATGCTTGGAATAATGATAGTGATAAACATGTCAAAATAAATGAAATGGTTAAACATGAATAGGAACAGGTACAAGTTCAAGAAAGGAATGAAATCAATATGGACACTTCAAACAGTCAGGATACATCAAGTGGAGAAGAGTCACCACAGATCAGTAGACGAGATGAAAGCAGTGAAGGACCAAGAAGTTCATCACGAGAAACTCAGCCACCTATAAGGTATAAATACTATGCATTGATGTCTCATGTAATAAATTTTGTAGAACCTATAAACTATGATCAAGCTAAAGAACATGAAGAATGGGGAAATGCTATGGATGATTAATATGATTCCCTTCTGAAAAATCAAACATGGGAATTAGTTGAACTACGTGAAAACAAAGTCCCTATTGGAAGAAAATGGTTGTATAAATCTAAATTTAAAGCATATAGTAGCATTGACAAATATAAGGCAATATTAGTTGCAAAAGGATATTCACAAAAAGGAGGGAATTGATTATGAATATACTTTTGCACCAGTAGATAAATTGAATACAATTAGAGTATTGATTGCCTTGGCTATAGAACATAATTGGAAAATACATCAGTTAGATGTCAAATCTGCTTTTATGAATGGTGATTTAAAGGAAAAGGTTTATTTGGTTCAACCTGAAGGGTTTTTCAAGCAGGGATAGGACCATCTAGTCTACAGGTTAAGGAAAGCATTATATGGTTTGAAACAGGCACCAAGATCATGGTATGTAAAGATAGATACCTTTTTTTATCAGAATGGGTTTGTGAAAAGAAAAAATGATCCTAAAGTGTATGTTAAGAAATATGAAGAAGGTAATTTTTTTTTAATATTTTTATATGTGGATGATCTCATTATTATAGGCAGTGCATGCAAGTTAATTGAGGCTATTAAAATTCAGTTGTCTCAATAATTTGAAATCAAAGATCTTGGCGAATTGCATTACTGTTTAGGAATTGAGGTTTGGAGAGAGTCTGGTAAAACAATGATCACTCAAAGTAAGTACACAAAAGAAATTCCTAAAAGGTTCAACATGAGTGAATGTAAATGAACATAATGCAAAGTTGTACAATGAAGATGGATCTAAAGAGGCAGATGATACTTTATATCGTCAGTTGGTGGGAAGTCTGAACTACCTCATCACTACAAGGCCAAACATTGCATACTCAGTTAGCATCCTTATTCAATTCATGGTTAAGCCTTCAGAGAGTCACTGAAAAGTTGCGAAGAAAGCTCTTCGATATCTGAAAGGAACTGTTAATTTTGGTATTATGTATACTAATGATTGTGATGTTGAGTTGACAGGTTACTCTGATTCAGATTGGGCAAGAAACCCTGATGATAGAAGATCCACCTTAGGCTATGCATTTCATATAGGATCAGAAGTTGTATCATGGAGTATTAAGAAGCAGCCTACTATTTCTTTATCGTCAACAAAAGCTAAGTACAAAGCTCTATGCAATGTTGCTTGTGAAGTTGTTTGGTTAAGAATAATTCTTGAAGATATTGGCAATAAACAAATGGGGCCAACTATTCTAAAATGTGACAATCAAAGTTCTATTAAATTGGCACACAACCCAATTTATCATGCCAAAACCAAGGATATTGAAATTCAACATCATTTTGAAAGAGAAAAGATACATTGAAAGGAAATTGACTTGATCTATTGTAGTACCACTGATAATGTGGATGACATCTTTACCAAGCCTCTTGGAAAGATGAACTTTGAAAAATGCAGGAAACAGTTAGGAGTGATACAAAATTTGTTTCTTCATTAAAGGGGGATGTTAGAATAATGAAGACACATCTAGAATGTATTAAATATAGAATATTGTTTTAGAGTTTGTTTCATTGTTACACAGATTGGGGTTGTAGATGGTTTGAGATCCACTTAATAGGAGTGTGATCAAACTATAAATGTAATTGATTTCTTTGCATAATGGAAGTGGTGTGAGTTCCGTCTCACTTGTGTGTGTGAGGTTTGTGTTAAGTTTTGATTAAATTTGCACCAATAAATTTCGATATAAATATTCCACAACCTATACAACACTTAGCTTGAAAAATTATGAATTCTGACTTAGTGAAAGATAAAAAGTAACAACAATATTTCTATCTATATAAATAATTTTTTTGGTAAAATTTATCATTTTTTAAGATGGTAAACTATATTATAACTTAGTTAATAATTATTAATTATAATAATTTAAAAATCAAAATTATTATTTTTTAATTAAAATAAATCAAAATTAATATCAACTATATATAAATTTGAAGACAACTCCTATTTTTGACAAGATAGATTTTATGCAGATCAAGCTATAATACTAATGTAACAAGTTCATTCCATACAACTATGTTATATATAATTTTATAAATTACATGTTTTATCTTATTGTTTAAAGAGGTAGTTTAAATGTTTTATTGTTTTTTTTCCTGGATATTATTACTTAAATCTTTTCTAGAATCTGGGGAAAAATAGTTGAATCTATAGATTTGAGTGGTTAAGATGTATAAACCTATTGCCTCAAAGGTTTTCAACAAGCTAAATCCATTTATACACTCAAAAATACAATTTAAACAACGAAAACTTAATGTTTCTCAAATTATATCAAAACTTAACCTTAAAAAAACACCTTACTTCAATCTTTACATATTCAATGCTACTGTTAAAATTATCCTCGTGTAAAACACTTAGCTTTTCCATACACTAAGGTTCCTTTCCATATCTTTATTCTCCATGCAATAAGGTTCCTTCACATATGCCTATTCTCCATTCATGCATGAGATGTTCTTCACACTGCACATGGAGTTTACCTCAATTAGATCTGGTTTGAATTATGTATTTTTTTTGTTTTTTATATCTCGGGTTGTTATGTAGTGGGGAGTTTACCTCAATTAATTCAAGTCTATTGTGGGAACATGTCTACTTTGGCTCCTTGTTTTCTTGTGATGTTTATTGATCTCCATTAATATTGGACTATCCAAGGCTAAAGGAGGAAAAGTCATCAAAGGAATTCCCAAAAGCTTCTTGATGCATGTTCGTAAGGTATTTAGGCATGAAACAACTGCTTGCATGATTTTGATGAATGTTTTTAAGGTATTTAAGCATGAAACTTTTAATTTTATTGAATATATTTATGTTAGGTTTAGATTTAGCGACCTTACATATAAGTCTTTTACTCACGACTTAAAAAAACTTTTTTTTTTGTTTTATATATATTAAATTTATTTTTTTATTTTTAAAATTTTTGATATATATTGTTTTCATAATGTCCAATAATAATTATAAATGACATATTTAATGATATATAAATAATATCTTAAATTTGGTTTTTATGTGAATTGAAAAGTTCCAATTTGTATACTAAATTTAACATGACAAGATTTAAACTTTGATTTCTTATTTTTAAAATTTCGGAAATGGGTGAAGTTCCTTATAATGATTTGATGTTGTCATTAGAATAATTTTATAAATAAATTTCGTAGAAAAACTCAAGATTCATGAACTCATTTCAATATGCACACTAAACTCAGCCCATAGGCAAATTAATTTCACATTGGAAAATATATTTACTTTCACATTGGAAAATATATGCTTTTTTTTATATATTTTTTTATCAATTTTCTCCAAAATTTGGTTAAATATTGTTGGAACGTAGATTAAAGTGGTGGATATCTAAGTCCTCCATAAGTTATTCAAGAAGTTGAATATATTTATGCATTCAACAATGCAATTTACACAATAAAAAAATGTGTGATTTCACTGAGATTTATATTGCTTAATTCCCGTAGAAACCCTTTTTTTTAACTATTATATATAGTACTTGTTCAAATGAAACTTGACAACGTGGTTATTATGAATCTAAATTAGAACATGAAATTAGTCTTTTAAAAACTTTTTAGTTTATACAAAACAAAATTAGTGAGTTATGTTTTCCTTGATCTAGAACATAGGGAAATTATTCAATTGGAATAAGTTAAAAGAGGGTCTACAATTTCTTCATTACCGACAATGGTCATAATATATTAATCTTCAAATTTTGTTCCAATTACCTTCCCACTTTCCTTCGAGTTGCCTTCCCATATATTAGACAAAGAATTTATGCTCCAACTACATGTACCAACTTATGTTCCCTAACCATGATATATATACCCTTCAACATTAAACAATCTTTTATCTATTTATGTATATCATGAAATATATTTTGATAGATTTACATTTAAAAATTACTTGCTCTTATCATTTCCATGTTGTTTCATTCACTAGCATAAAACAACAATACTTTATTCTATATGCTTTTATTAGTTCACAATGTTAAATATACTTTATATAAATTCAAATATTATTTTATTATCCTTTGTTTTATTATATCAAATGTTGATATGTTAAAATTTATTACATTAATTTTATATATGTTTAATCTATACATTCTTATTTTCGTTCAAACTCTTCAATATTCACAAAATCAGCATGGAACGTAACTAGTCATTATTTTATTCTTCTTTATTAGATTGATGGAAACATTATAGAGTAGCATTTGACACTACTACTCAAACTCGGAATTTAATGGGTGAGAAATGTTATCTTACGTCAGGAGTAAGTAAGGGTTGCGTGGACTTATGAAGCACCCCTTACACATCCCAAGTTGGATGGTAGACTGACAATGGACATTTCCTTGACCCCATTTAACGAGGGACCAGCCATCAATCATATACATTATTATTCATCTTAGGTTATATATTTTAATATGAATTAGGTCACATTGAATATTTATAAACATTACCAACACTATTAGGTTATTTTTGTTACTTAAACCTATGAATATTTTTTCCACTCCATCTCAACTTCACTCCATCATATTTCTATTTACACATTAATTCTTTCTATTTTTCTATTTACACATTAAACATAATTTTATATCAATTATTTTCCATATTCTTTATTGTTTTGTTTGAACTTGTTTATATTCTTTTGAAACTATGGACTGTAATAAAACTTTTTTTGCATTTTCAAGAAAAAAACTAACTATGATGTTTGCGTTCTCTTGAGAGTATTTTAGATAGACACATTCTCATTGCAAAATCACCAACATACATAGAAATGGCGAATGCACTATCACGACATACACTTTGCATTCGACATTTTTTTGATGACCTCAAACAACATAGAAGACAATTTCAAATCTATGTTATTCATCCTGGCAGGGGGAACCTTTCAAGACCAGAGCTGAAAGAAGAACTTGCTAAAAAATTTAGTATTTCTGATACACAAACAATATTCATCTTTTATTTTCATACAATCGGCTCATTCTCTAAAGGCTTTGGAATAATCTATGATAGTGTGCAAGACAGATTGCCACATGAACCAAAAATCGATTAGCTCAAAATGATCTTAAAGCTCATGTTGACAGGTCTACTAAAGCAAGTACAAATAGAGCGAAAAAAAATCCGTGGTATTAAAAGAATACCAACAAAAACCCATTAAAGGGATAGTTGAAGGCGATGAAAGGTTTATGTTAAAGCTCATGTTGAGAGATCTAGAAAAAAAAAAAAAAAACATATAGTTGAAGGCAATGACTATTTCTAAATTCTGAACATAACTATATTCTATTACTTCACTTTGTTTTTATATAACATGATATTCCTACTTGTAAGCATGTCTACATCCCTCATATACAGATTTTAAATTTTATGTGAATAATAATAAAGAAAATCATTTTTATGTAGATTGTATGTGAACAACATTTTAAAAAAATAATAAAAAAAAACATTGTTTATTCCTTCTTAAACTTATTTCCTTACATAATAAGATATATTGACATTTTTAGGTTTTACATTTCCTCTCCTACTATGTCATGTTTTTCTTTTTCTATCATCTCATGTTTATTCCTTCTTAATCGCTACAGAAGTACATACATTTTTGTTTTCAATAATTACAACCATACATCAACAAATCTATTGATACTTTAACACATTTTTTTTTCCTCTACTCCCATATGTATTCTCCTTTAATTCTATTTGTATCCATTATATTTTACTTACTACATTCCTTGATTGTTTTTCTCCTATGTGGTATTTCATTTCCCTTGTACTTCCACTTTTAAAAAACAATATCAAAGGTATGGCATCTACTTTGACAACAAACTCACTTACAAGGATTGGAAATGGAGAGCTTATTTCCAATCCTATTATACAAATTGTGGACTTCAAATTAACATTAGAAGACTGTTACTCAGTAGTCCTATCTGATGGAGCCAATACATTATGAAGCTTATTTTCCTCAACACTTGGTCACTATTTCATGTCAGCTCAAATAAAAAAAGGGTCTTTGGTTGAACTACAGGACTTCACTTGTAGATCTATCCAGGACAACAAGTATGTCTTCACTTTACCTTCTTCACATGGCTCAAGCTTAGTTATAGTTTATACAATTATTATCTTGATTTTCCCTCTACACATTACTTTAATTTTTACATGCATCACACACACCAACCACAATATATATTCCCTGCTATGTTACCAATAATGCAAGTGCTAATTTTACATTGTTTTTACTCTTTCTGCGGGATTCTGATAGTGCATGAAATCCAAGTGCATAATTTTCAAGCAGAGATTGTTGGTGCACCAACATTGATAAAAGATGTAAGTTCTTCTACAAAATGACCATTAGAACCTCCTAATGCATCCCCAAAAATTACACCTATTACAGCTTTGCATGCATCCCTAAAGGACTGGACTCTAAAAGTCAGAGTACTTTCAAAAACTGATCTACGCACATTCACCAATGCTAAAGGACTTGGCCATGTATTTAGCTTTGATGTTATTGATGCAAAAAATGGTGAAATCAGCATTACCTGCTTCAACATCCAAGCAACAAGTTTCCATCCTTCCATAGACATTGGAAAAATTTACATCATCTCAAAAGGGTACATCAAGCTTGCAAAAAAAGAATTCAATCATTTAAAAAATGATTGGGAAATAACTCTAGATATTACCTCGACCATTGAAATATATTTAGAGGATGATCATTCAATATCAAACCACAACTTTCTATTCACTCCTATTAATTTGGTACCAACTTTGGTCAACAACTCTATAGTTGATATTATTAGAACTGCTATCTCTATTAGCCCTTTAAAAACCATCATGAGAAAGAATGGAATAGAGACACATAAGAGAACACTCCAACTAAAATACATGTCAAGGTATGGTATAGAGGTCACATTATGGGGAGTCTTTTGCAACAAACATAATCTACACCAATATTCTATCTCAAATACCTTTCCAATAATCACTCTGAAAGCAGTAAAAGTAACTGACTTTGATAGGATATCAATTACTACAACCATCACATCCCAACTTTCCATCAATACTATTCTCAAAGAAGCCCAAGATTTGAGAGCCTGGTTTGATAACCCTTTAACAAATCTAACTTGTCCCTCCTTATCTACACATGGAGCTTTAGGAGGGCACCCTTCTATTAAAAAACACTTGGTTGACATAGAAAATTAGGGAATTGGTAAAGGTCCAAACCCTACATTCATTTTGGTTGAGGCAACTATTGCTTCTTTAAATACAGACAGTTGTTGGTATGTTGCATGCCCACTTACATTCAAAGATCGAAAGTGTAAGAAAAAACTCACACATGTTGAAGATGGTGTCTGGAACTGCCAAAGGTGCAATCAAGATGTTTTTGAATGTGAGTACAGGTACATTTTCTAGTTCAACATTGAAGACCAAACAACCAAGATCAATGTTACAACATTTCAAGAAGTTGTTGAACAACTTATAGGTGTTTCCGCAAAGAAATTATATGAATATGAATATCATGGAAATACCAAAAAAAACACTGACATATTTGGAAAGTTGTTCTTTCATAGCTACTTGTTCAAACTTGTACTGCATGAAGAAACATTTTCCAATCAAAAACAAATCAAAAGCATCATGATTGCATGTGATAAAATTGATCGCATATCAAAGCCAAAAGAGGACATCTCGGTCCCTTAATTGTTGGATAAATAGTGCTTCCAAAGTGTTATGGTTGTTTTTTTCAAACACCAACTTGTAATTTCCCTGCTTTTGTGGATATATATATTATATAAACTTTTTCTATTTTGAAATTTTTTTATATTCGTTATAAGATTTGTAAGGAAGAAATCCAACCTATGCATTCACTTAAAACATATTAAAAAAAACTATTGTTTGTATAACTATTTTAAGAATATGCTTACAAAAACATGCTATCAAACATACAAAATGTTATATCAAGCACTTTGAATTCTAACTACAATTTTTTTTTTTTCTCTTATAGGAAATTTCATCTGGCACAAGAATTTCCCCAATGTTGCCAACTACAACAACATCATTGGTGAGGGTCTCTCAAGATCATTAGAAAGGAATGCTCTCTTTCAATAATGCATGCCATCAAATACTTCACATATAACATCTTCACAAATTCAACTTCCCAACAAGACTCTATACAATTGCCAGCGCCATACACTTCATGCTACATAAATAAACAAAAAAAAAGAAATGGATGGAACAATTACACTATTAATACAGAAACCACTAGCTCAGTCACCACTCCTCTATCTACATCTAGGATCCAACAAAATGAACAACGTCGAATTAAATATGCTGAAAAAAAAAAAAAAAAAAAAAAAAAAAGGGATAGACTTAGAGAGACTTCACTTATAAATCAAAACCAACCTTGTGTGGAATTACCAACACGTGTTCTACAACCTCAACCCCATACACATGCTTCCCACTCTTTCTGATAATGTATTGATTCCTTGTCTAACATACATACATGTACTACGTGTATGGAATCATATCCTGGAATTCCTACTCGCCCATCTATGAATGGACACACTTGTACTCGTTTTCATATAGAAAATAATGGGCATCATTTCTCCAAATGGAATAATACGGACCCCGATGACCAACCCATAGTTTTGTCAATACTTACACAAGTTGAGGAAATGTTAATTGCTCGAGTTATCCCCATCTTGCATGTTACGCATGCTCGAGGTGGACAATACAAATATAGTGGCCACACTATTAGTTTCCCGCAACAAATCCTCCACATAGCAACTTTCTTGCCCCATCACCTTTCATAAATTGATATCTTAGTTGTCAAGAGACATGGAGGAAAGGGGAAATGTTATGATTGTTATGTGACAAAATCTCATGTCATCAATGCATTGCTCTACAAGATACAACATGAAAAATATTACAATGACGTACAAATTAACCAAAACACGCTTGCCTCACTTCCCACTACGTGCACCAATGTCTCCAGTCGACTCCATTCTGTCTCTTCATAAACATTAACTTCTCTCAGTGAAGCACCAAATATCTCTTTAGAACACCATGATGTTTTCCAAGATGAACAACCAATGTCTTCCTTTGCTTTAGATTTCCTAATACACAATGAGAACTGGAAGAAATAAGAGCATCTGTTAACACTACATATAACTTTTCACCAAAGACAATTGAATGGCCAACAATTGGACTATCACCAATCAATGAGTACAACACAAAGGGTCTATTCGACATGGCCTTTCCTTCCCTTTTCCCCATTGGAGATGCCCTTCCTCACCAACCACGCATGAGAAACATACCACTTGATACTTATGCCTTACACTTAATGAGATACCATGACAACAGGTTTGGCAATCACAATCGTTTCAGATACTACCTCTACAATTTGATTATGTGCCATCGAAGTCAATCAACAACTACATTTTTTCTCAAACAAGGCCAAAATCATAACACACCCACCACAATTCAAGAATTGTGTGCGCATCTCAAAGAACTCCCTGCAGACAAACTCCCAGAACAAGTCATGCACTTCGGAGCACATCTACGTGGCACTAGAACATTCTAGACCATGCAAAGGACCGAGCTAACATACATGATCACACAGCTTCAATGCCCAACCTTGTTTTTCATTCTTAGTGCAGCAGACACAAAATGGCCAGACTTGCATGCAGTTATGCAAAAGGATAGACCTCTTGACCCAATGTTTCGCCAATGTTGGCGTACAAACAATGTCATTGATTGCCCCCACACTATAGTTTCTTACATGCAATAAAGGTTTTCAATCTTCCATAAGGAGATACTACAAAAACAAATGCATGCAATTAACTATTGGTATATGTACACAATGTATACTACTTGTAATTACCTCTACCAAACCTATACATTTATATGCTCTTTACTAATCATTTCATATCCCTTTTTCAGGTATGAATGGAAACATCGTGGCTCTGCACATATACATGGCTTTTTGTGGCTTGTCGATGCTCTAAACATGGAAGTATTACATTGGGAAGACCCAGATCAAATCTATACTGCAAATAGTTTCTTTGATAACTATGTTGCAGTCTGGAATCCTAGAGAACACCATGACACACACATGGCTATGCATCAATCCATTGAAGATGACCCTTGCTTACTAGATACAAAGGATATATTTTCAACCAACCCACTTGGGGACTATGAACAACTCTTAAATTGAGTTCAAATACATACAAAGTGCAATGAGAAAACATGTCTCCGTAGAAAATGAACTACACTCGAATGTAGGTATAAATTCCCTTGGAAGTTACAAATGGAGTCATCACTCTACATTGATGAAATGGGTCAAAAGACATATCAGCTGGCACACAATGATGAGTGCCTCAATATCCATAATTCTAACATACTCCAAGCATGGAGAGAAATATTTCCAACTAGTCCTCTCTCACTATAAAATTCTAAAATACATGGCCAAATATGCTTTCAAAGCAGAGGGGAGATCAAAGACATACCACCATATGTTGACCAGAATTGCATCTACGTCAAATATAGATGACCCTACCTCAACTTCTTATCATCGCTTGCACTCAAAAGAAAGTGTAGACCGTGACATAAGTGCCCAAGAAACTTGCCATATTCTCTAAAAGTTGCCCCTTGTCACATGCAGCCACACCTTCACTAAACTCAATGTTGGTTGGCAAATATTTCATCGAATCTCCTATGATTTTCCTAACTGCTTATCTAGATCCACTTTCATTGATGCATATTTAAACATCCTATTTTTCTCGACCCAGTATGTTTGTTTGACCTCACAAAACATTGGACATATAACCAAGCACGAAAAAATGAAAAGTGGATAAAAAGAAACATCCTCGCAATTGTCCATGTATGGCCACTTTTCACTACCATTCCAAATAAACATTCTGATAACTTTGTTGAGTTCTGCTGGAGTGATTTGTTTTTATACAACCCTTTCATTCCTTCTCTGAAGATATAGGCCTTTCAAATGAAGACATTGTGTCTACCTAGGAGACCATAAGAGATCACTACCATGTCTGGCATGTTGACCGCATCCCAATGCCCACTCCTAATTTCCAAACATATGAAGATGAGCATAGCCATGCTAACATACAACCAAACATGGATATGAATGAATGGAATTCTTTATTATGATTGGTCCCTACCGACAATATCAACTTCAGTTCTCCTGATATGTTGGGACTTCGAGAGATTGACACTTCCCACCTGTTAGTCTCTAATTTTGTCTTGATTTAGTGAGAAACCCTAATCCTAAACCCTTCCTACCTGCACTTTATTATCTTCTTTCATTTGATTTTAATCATTATTTTCATCTTGTTATGGTTCACATTTTAGTTCTTTGGATAATTTCTTTAAGTTTGGAGTTTTAAGACATGGTTTTGAATGATGTGTCACTTCATATGCCTGTTTAAACTTTACAAATTCAAATTATGCTAAGTCATTAATAGCGCTGCTGGAATAACATTATTCCGATAGCGCAAATATAATCATGCCTTAATATGCGCCCACCACCCAGATTTCGTTATGATTACACAGATCGTGGACTAAGAGTTCGCATGTGTCCCATGATGGCTCTTGAATCATTTTATGATTCAAACCGTTACATGATCAAATTGTTATGTACCTGCAAAGGAATCATTTCAAATCGTTCAATTCCCAAAGATCATTATCTAAACCCGCCACTTGTCATTCTGATTGTGTTGAATTATAAGCGCAGGTATTTTTCTCAGAAGAACTGTTATATGTTAACAGTTGAAGTTTGTAAATTCAGAATCCGATCAGTGCCTATTGTAGCATCGTGTTTCATGGCGCCTAAGAGAAGTGGGTAAGTGGTCAGATTGGAACCTAAGGGTGTCAAGCTTCTTGAGGCATATCCGCAGATGCCGCAGAGATTTAGAGATGCTGGTTGGTTTGAATTCCTCACTACCTTCCAAGGTCACGACGAATAGGTCTCTTTGGCGTTTGCATAAAAATTCAATGGTTACGAAGTGGATATTGGGAAATTGCTAATGTTGGTGACAGAACAAACAATTTCCAAGGCTTGCAGGTTAGTGGTCAGAGGAGAACGATGGTGGAAGAAAGAGCATGTAGTTACAGAATTCGCCAATCAGTGTTTGTTGCCAGACAAACAAAACCGGGATTGGAGAAAAGGAATCCCTCGCAGTTGGATTAGACAGGAATGGCACACTGCTCTGGTCGTTATCCACAGGTATATCACCTGCGAAGGAAGATTCTTATTGATTTATATCTATCACATTAGGTTATTAATGCATCTAAATAGTGATTATCCTTTAAATTTGTCTTATTTTCTCCTCAAAAGCCTAGCAAAAATGTCAAAAAGAGTGCAGTCACACTCCTCCAATGCAAAGAGTAGCCTGTTTCATCAGGTTTTAATTAAGACTCTAGTCATGTCTGCCCTAAGAGAAATACAAAAACCCTGGAGCTGGCTCATGCAATCCCTAAATCCTGACCGACAGTCCAACAAACAGAAGAAAGGCAAAAGGAAAAGGGATGTTACACAGGAGCCAATCATTCCAGTTGATGAAACCCCTGTTAAAGAAGAATTGCCTACCATCAAGGTAATGAGGACCAACAGAGGTAAGGGACCCAAATGGGAAACAAAAAACAAAATTCTTCCTGAGGCTGATTTAAAAACAGAAGAAGACTTTGATGAAGATTATAATGTTACACTCTCGGCCAAGCATAAAGCATCAACAACTAGTAAGAAGAATGTTGCAGTTAAAAGGAAAAAGAAGACATGTGTGCATGTGCCTCAAGACCCTAGGAGGAACTCTACAAGAGTCACCAACAAGTACAAGCTAAGCCCCAAAGCCATGTTCAATTCCTCAATCAAAAGAGAAGATGTCATAGTGATAGAAGAACATTCTGAAGATGTTAAAGAAGATATCAAACGAAAGACAAGAATGTCCCTAGTACATAAAGAACCATTAAAAGAAGGTAAGAAAATTGTTCTATTCTCTACAGGACCTGTAACAAGAGATGCTACCAAATTGTCAAGAGTTAAAGCATCTGCCAAAGGTATAAGTAGGGTTCCTGAAACTAAAGAAAGTAATCTTGTAGATTCAGACCATATATCAGACATGCTTGAAGCCATGGACTCAGCAAGTTCATATGAAGAGCACGGCTCAGGATTGGTTTCTAAGTACAAAATTAAGATGAAAGAACCTCAGGTTGCCATAGATTTGAATGAGTCTGCACTTGTTGAAGAGTTCCCTGAGTTCAAGGTTAAAGTCAGAACTGATAAAGAAAAGATCAGAGAGCTCCAGAATACAGTGGAACAGTTGAAGAAATAGAAGGATCATGTAGAGCAATGGAGTGCTAAGCAGCAAGAAAAGATGAACACAACAGAAAAAAGAAAAAAAACAGAAATCAAATATAGGAAATACTCTGTTTTTGTGTTTTAGTCCTTATATTCAAAAGTTTCTGAAACTATGGAGATGAATTTGTTAAAACCAAAAGAGGTTTTTGTTGGAAACATTCCCCTTCACACAAACATCTCTTGGTTTTTACATATCTATCACATTTTAAGATATTCAGATATATCTTTGAGGCCTAATTTTATGATAAAGCTACAGGAAATACTCTGTTTTTTTTACCTGTTTTAGTCTTTTTCTTCAAGAAAGGTTGCAGAACAGTTGGAGAGGAATTTGTTGAAAACAAAAGAGGTTTTTTTGGGAAACATTCCACTTCACAAAAACCTCTCTGGGTTTTACACATCCATCACATTTTAAGAGATCTGAATTGATCTTTGAGGTCTATTTTTCTGCGATTTCATAATAAATAATTTTTTGTTTTAGTCAGTAATTTTGGGAGAGGTTGCAGAATATATGGTGATGAATTTTTGGAAACCAAAAGAGGTTTTTGTTGGGAACGAGTCCCTTCCAAAAAACCTCTCTTGGTTTTTACACAAATATCACCGTTTGAGAGATACGAAGATATTGTTGGACCCTATTTTTCAGGAATTTGCCAGATTTATTTTCATGAAAACTCTCATGGACAGCAGTTGACAAGCCACCTCATCAATTCGAATTGGAGATCAGATTGGATATTCTCCTTAATTATTTGAAACAAGAATCTAAATATAGATGAGGAGGTTTTCAGATCCATTTCTTTTGGATCTTGATAATTATGTATTGTTTCTATATAAACTTTGTAGAATGAGAAGTTAGGGGGTCGGAAAATTGGAGATCCAGAGGACTTTATTGTGAAGCTCCTTGTAAAGGAATTTATGTTCTATTTGAAACTTAATAGAAAAGGCATATGGATGGTTAGACACTCTTTTCTACTCTGTTTTTCTTTCTTCATGCTTGAATTCATTATTCAAACTGCAATGCATTTGTTTCTTGATTGTTAATTAATACAGTAAAGAATTTGTTGTGGGAATTAATTTCAAGTTTTGATTTTAAGTTGATGTTCTTGTTTCTTTTGATATTCTAAGGCAAGAATTTATGTGAAGTTAACAAATTGAATTCTTCATATTCTCTTTTTCTTATTGGTTTATTCCATCTATGTGTCTACCTTTTATTCAGTCAATGGGATATGCTATGTTCTGATCTTGATTTTCATGTTATGTTATAACCTTGATCCAGTTTTCAACCATCTTATTCAAAAAAACAAATTATAAAAACCTTATAAACACTTTGCAATAAACCGATGATGCCTTAGCTTTCCCTCTCACAGTCAAGTGCAACTTTAGGGACTAACATCTTTTCGCGCCACTCCCAGGGACAGACACATGAAGTATTTATCCCTGGGAGAACGACAACGATCAGGTCTGCTTCTTGATGGTGAATAGGAAGGGGACAAATACATGACTACAGATCTTTCACCATGGCGACTCCATTGTCTAAATATTAATAGGCAACTCCACTGGATCCAAGCATGGAATCCATTTTGGCTCAAAGGTTTTCTTTTTATGATTTTCCAGATGTCATTGGTTTTCCAAACCCAATTCCTAGCAGAGTTGAATGGGAAGGTACCCTTCCTACATTTAAAGGCGGAGATTGGGAGGTTCTGGCTGAGCATCTACTAGATTTTCATGAGTTCATTCATGAATGTCAGATTGTGCATGAGGATGTCAAGATCAATCTTTTCAAATACTCATTGAAGGGAGCAGTCCTTGACTGGTGCAGATCTCTTCCAGCTTCAAATATTAACTCATTGGCAAGTTTTCATAATGCTTTCAATATATTTTGTAAAGAAGATTTTTCGGCTGAAAGTCTTTTTGAAAATTATTGTGATGAATTTAATAAGGATATTCAGCAGAAAGAAAATGTTTCTTTTGATTGCAAGAATGAAAATCATGTTGTTGAGGAAGAATTTCCAAATCTAATTGATAATAGGAAAGATGATTGTGTAGTTGTGAATGCATTAGATTTTGTTTCTCATGCACCTGTTGTCTTAGATCTGAATGAAAAAATAGTTGAAGAGGAGGTCTTTCCTCAACTCCTTCAAGTGAATTCCTATGATATGTGGTTACATGTGATTAAGGAGGAAAATCAAGAGGCTACTCATCAAGAACAAATATATGAGGCAGCATATGGCAATGTTAGATTTGATCAACAGGTTTATGAAAACATTTTGCCCATTTGTCATGTAAAGTTAGAACCAGTATATGGAAGTATCGAGCAACAAGCAGAGGTAACCATTTTCAGTTAATAATCTACTTCTTTCTATGATCTGATAGTCATTTATGTGGATTTATGTTTCCCAGAAGATTTCAACCTTGCAAGTTTTGGAATTAAATCAGATGAGGGTTGTAGGTATGTATTACAAATTAAAATTATGTTACACGTAAAGAATTCTTCTTTGATTTCTATCTACGTTGAAAGAGCTTTGGTAAATTGTTTGATGTTATTATGGCTTCATTGGAAGAATGATGTCACATGATGAGCCAGTTTTTATTGGTTAGAAGTAGGAATAGATAGAAGAATAAGCTTGCCATCAAGTATGAGATTCTTTTCAGTGTGTTGGTTTGCAGCAGAAAATTTGGTTTCATTTTTGAAATAAAGACTCCATGCCCAATGCATATAAAGCACTATTGATAGGGGTAGTTTTGGCTTCAAATGAGGAGCAAAGTTGCAGAAGTTTGGGCCAGATTTGAATGATATTGACTGACTCCATAACCCAATGGACTAGGCACAACACAAAAGAATGTGAATGTTTACAGAGACAAAAGTTTGCAGGTTGCATTGCATGGATGCATAGAGGAAAAGGCACAATGATCTGTTTGTTCTTGATGCCTCACGGGGAGAGCATCATCCCCCAGAAGGAGCCAGTGTTAGTCTCTAATTTTGTCTTGATTTAGTGAGAAACTCTAATCCTAAACCATTCCTACCTGCACTTTATTATCTGCTTTCATTTGATTTTAATCATTGTTTTCATCTTTTTATGGTTCGCATTTTAGTTCATTGGATAATTTCTTTAAGTTTGGAGTTTTAAGACATGGTTTTGAATGATGTGTCACTTCATATGCCTATTTGAACTTTACAAATCCAAATTATGCTAAGTCATTAATAGTGCTACTAGAATAACATTATTCCCGTAGTGCAAATATAATCATGCCTTAATATGCACCCGCCACCCAGATTTTGTTATGATTACACAGATCGTGGACTAAGAGTTCGCATGTGTCCCATGATGGCTCTCGAATCATTTTATGATTCAAACCGTTACATGATCGAATTGCTCTGTACCTGCAAAGGAATCATTTCAAATTGTTCAATTCCCAAAGATCATTATCTAAACCCTCCACTTGTTATTCTGATTGTGTTGAATTATAAGAACAAGTATTTTTCTCAGAAGAACTGTTATATGTTAACAGTTGAAGTTTGTAAATTTAGAATCCAATCAGTGCCTATTGTAGCATTGTGTATCATGGCGCCTAAGAGAAGTGGGTAAGTGGCCAGATTGGAACTTCAGGGCATCGAGCTTCTTGAGGCATATCCGCAGATGGTGCAGAGATTTAGAGATGTTGGTTGGTTTGAATTCCTCACTACCTTCTAAGGTCACGACGAACAGGTATCTTTGGTGTTTGCATAAAACTTCGATGGTTACGAAGTGGAGGTCGAGAAATTGCTAATGCTGGTGACAGAACAAACAATTTCCAAGGCTTGCAAGTTGGTGGTCAGAGGAGAATGATGGTGGAAGAAAGAGCATGTAGTTATAGAATTCGCCAATCAGTTTTGCTACCAGACAAACAAAATCGGGATTGGAGAAAAATAATCCATCGCAGTTGGATCAGACAGGAATGGCACACTGCTCTGATCGTTATCCACAGGTATTTCACCTGCGAAGGCAGATTCTCATTGATTTAAATCTATCACATTAGGTTATTAATGCATCTAAATGGTGATTATCCTTTAAATTTGCCTTATTTTCTCCTCAAAAGCCTGGCAAAAATGTCAAAAAGAGTGTAGTCACACTCCTAAAATGCAAAGAGTAGTCTGTTTCATCAGATTTTAATTAAGACTCTAGTCGTGCTTGCCCTAAGAGAAATACAAAAACCCTGGAGCTGGCTCATGCAATCCCTAAATCTTGACCCACAGTCCAGCAAACAGAAGAAAGGAAAAAGGAAAAGGGATGTTACACAAGAGCCAAGCATTCTAGTTGAGGAAACCCCTGTTAAAGAAGAATTGTCTACCATTAGGGTAACGAGGACCAACAGAGGTAAGAGACCCAAATGGGAAACAAAAAACAAAATTCTTCCTGAGGCAGATTTAAAAATAGAAGAAGACTCTGATGAAGATTATAATGTTACACTCTCAGCCAAGCATAAAGCATCAACAACCAGTAAGAAAAATGTTGCAGTTAAAAGGAAAAAGAAGAAATGTGTGCCTGTGCCTCAAGACCCTAGGAGGAACTATACAAGAGTCACCAACAAGTACAGGCTAAGGCCCAAAGCCATGTTCGATTCCTCAATCAAAAGAGAAGATTTCATAGTGATAGAAGATCATTCTGCAGATGCTAAAGCATATATCAAACGAAAGACAAGAATGTCCCCAGTACATAAAGAACCATTAAAAGAAGGTAAACAAATTGTTCTATTCTCTACAGGACCTGTAACAAGAGTTGCTACCAAATTGTCAAGAGTTAAAGCATTTGCCAAAGGTATAAGTAGGGTTCCTGAAACTAAAGAAAGTAATCTTGTAGATTCAGACCATATATCAGACATGCTTCAAGCCATGGACTCAACCAGTTCATATGAAGAGCACGGCTCAGGATTGGTTTCTAAGTACCAAATTAAGATGAAATATCCTCAGGTTGCCATAGATTTGAATGATTCTGCACTTGTTGAAGAGTTCCCCAAGTTCAGGGTTAAAGTCAGAACTGATAAAGAAAAGATCAGAGAGCTCCAGAAGACAGTGGAACAGTTGAAGAAAGAGAAGGATCATGTAGAGAAATGGAGTGCTAAGCAACAAGAAAAGATGAACACAACAGAAAAAAGAAAAAAAGCAGAAATCAAATACAGGAAATACTCTGTTTTTCCTGTTTTAGTCCTTATATTCAAAAAAGGTTTCTAAAACTATGGAGATGAATTTGTTAAAACCAAAAGAGGTTTTTGTTGGAAACATGCCCCTTCACAAAAACCTCTCTTGGTTTTTACACAACTATCACATTTTAAGAGATTCAGATATATCTTTGAGGCCTAATTTTCTGATAAAGCCACAGGAAATACTCTGTTTTTTTAACCTGTTTTAGTCTTTTTCTTCAAGAAAGGTTGCAGAACATCTGCAGAGAAATTTGTTGAAAAAAAAAGAGGTTTTTGTTGGAAACATTCCCCTTCACAAAAACCTCTCTGAGTTTTTACACAACCATCACATTTTAAGATATTCGAATTGATCTTTGAGGCCTATTTTTCTGCGATTTCATAATAAATAATTTCCTGTTTTAGTCAGTAATTTTGGGAGAGGTTGCAGAACAGATGGTGATGAATTTTTGGAAACCAAAAGAGGTTTTTGTTGGGAACGAGTCCCTTCCAAAAAACCTCTCTCGGTGTTTACAAAACTATCACCGTTTGAGAGATACGAAGAGACTGTTAGACCTTGTTTTTCAAGAATTTGCGACATTTATTTTCCTGAAAAATCTCATGGACAATAGTTGACAAGCCACCTCATCAATTCGTATTGGAGATCAGATTGGATCTTTTCCTTGATTATTTGAAACAAGAAACTAAATATAGATGAGGAGGTTTTCAGATCCATTTCTTTTGGATCTTGATAATTATGTATTGTTTCTATATAAACTTTATAGAAGGAGAAGTTAGAGGGTCGGAAAATTGGAGATCTAGAGGACTTTTTTGTGAAACTCCTTGTAAATGCATTTATGTTCTATTTGACACTTAATAGCAAAGGCATATGGATGGTTAGACACTCTTTTCTACTATGTTTTTCTTTCTTCATGCTTGAATTCATTATTCAGACTGCAATGCATTTGTTTCTTGATTGTTAATTAATACAGTAAAGAATTTGTTGTGGGAATTAATTTCAAGTTTTGATTTCAAGTTGATGTTCTTGTTTCTTTTGATATTCTAAGTCAAGAATTTATGTGAAGTTAACAAATTGAAGGCTTCATATTCTCTTTTTCTTATTGGTTTAATCCATCTATGTGTCTACCTTTTATTCAGTCAATGGGATATGCTATGTTCTGATCTTGATTTTCATGTTATGTTATAACCTTGAGCCAGTTTTCAACCACCTTATTCAAAAAACCAAATTATATAAACATTCTAAACACTTTGCAATAAACCGATGATACCCTAGCTTGCCCTCTCATAGTCAAGTGCAACTTTAGAGACTAACACCACCCATGGGATAAACTCAAAGTATCACAAGATACATTAGACACTGCACCAAGCTTCACCAACTATCATCGAAAGAATACAACAATATTACAAGAAATGAATCCACTATGTGCTTCAAGAAGTACATTTTCTACAAATCAACACACTGCATTCAACATCATCATGCATCACTTACAAGAAAAAGAACCAAAAGAACCATTGAAGATGATCATCCAAGGAACTGTAGGCACGGGAAAATCCTACCTTATACACTGCATCAAAGAAACACTATCTTCTCAAGCACCCTCTAGACATAGCCCACTATTACTTCTTGCCCCTACTGGAGTTGCAACATTTAACATACATGCGACCACTATACATGCAAGACTTAGGTTTCCTATCAAGGACATGCGTCCTTTACATGGTCAGTCCCTTACAGTGTTCCAAGAAGAGATGAAACATATTCACTACATTCTAATTGATGAGATGAGCTTCATAGGATCTAGACTTTTTGTGCAAATTGAAAGTTGCTTGCGTGAGGCATTTCCAGAAAAAAGATCGTTGCTCATTCGGTTCTTGTTCAATAATTCTTGTGGGTGACTTGGGTCAATTACCACCAGTAATGGAAACACCTCTTTATGCAGGAGAAACTCCAAGAATGAGCTTATGGACAACCTTTATCACTGTAGTCAAGTTGGAAACAATATTCCGTCAAGAAGGCATCTCTATCACCCAGTCCCGCTTCTGTCAGTTGTTAGCCAACCTTCACAATGCTACAACAACCATTAATGATTGGAACCTCCTTCAATCTAGGACTGATAGATTCTTATCCGTTGAAGAACGTCTATTGTTTGATTCTTGAGTCCACCTATTTGCAACAAACATTATTGTCGACAACCATAACAAGTTCATGCTTCAATCCTTGAATAAGACAATCGTACGCAGTACTGTAGAAGTACTTGGTGCTTCGAATGCACACCATCATCATGTTCCATTAATGATTGGAACCTCCTTCAATCTAGGACTGATAGATTCTTATCCGTTGAAGAACATCTATTGTTTGATTCTTCAGTCCACCTATTTGCAACAAACATTATTGTCGACAACCATAACAAGTTCATGCTTCAATCCTTGAATAAGACAATCGTACGCAGTACTGCAGAAGTACTTGGTGCTTCAAATGCACACCATCATGATGATGATCAATTGGAAAAACATATCTTGTTATGTATAGGCCAACGAGTTATGTTATCCTGCAATTTATGGGTCCAAGCAGGATTAGTCAATGGTGCTCTCGGAGTAGTCATGCAAATTGTATATGCACCAGGAACTAACCCTCCACATTTGCCAACATATGTTGTTGTGGAATTTGATAAATACATTGGCCCTCCATAGAACCAAACCCAACCAAAGCATGTACCAATTCCACCCATACAAAGGAATAACAAGAAACAAATCCCTCTTAAGATGGCCTGGGCAATGACTATCCATAAATCTCAAGGCATGACCTTGACAAGGTCTACCATTAACATTGGACACATTGAATGTCAAGGCTTGACCTTCACGGCAATGTCACACAGTACTACTATATAAGGAATGTGAATAGCACCAGCCTTCTCCTTCGAACGCTATGAAAAAATGAAGGATGTTTCTTATGTCTCATTACGAAAACAAGAAAACAAGAAGAGACACACTTATCTTTTTTGTTGCATAATTTCTAGATTCTTCTATGTTGTAATCATACTTTTATACATGAACTATTTGACTTGATCCATACTTCTATACATGATATCAAAGAGTTTCAAATTTGACCTAAACACTTTGCAACAAATTACTTAAAAAAAAAAAAAAAGCTATATTATTATTTTCAGGGTATGCTAGTAGTAATCAAAATGCCCTCTCTTTTGGGGGGACTTAAGTACTTATCGATTCCTTACGGGCCCCCCAAAAAGATAGCTTGTTATCTTTGTAACCTCACTTCAAATGGGTCTCGTAGAGCCGGTTCCAGGTTCTTTAATGTTAATTCTAAATAAATCCCGACTTATTAAAGGAATTATGAAAGAAAAAAAGTTGTAATTTCAGACATATGTTTACTTTAATAATTTAAAACACTATAAAATTAATATTTAAAATTTCAAAAATAATACAGGTGAAAGTTTATTATGGAAACGTGTATTACAATGCATGCAGTGTGTAAGTTATATTTTATTCTGAAAATATTAAATACAATGCAATGAGTCCATTTCTGATGATGTTTAATATTCCATTTATCAGAAGCATAATACCTTACGGAACTCCCAAACACCAATCTTTGATTAGTCAAATCGGGGTTGGAGCCTGCCCCAAGTGCAAATATTTCATGTGTATGGAAAGGAAGGTTGCTTATATATTGGATACACTATTAAGCATTTATCATTGCATGGTGTTTAATATTTTCCATTTCTGATGATGTTTAATATTCCATTTCTGTTTCAGTCATTGGAGCGACTTCTGTGGGGAGTGTGCGTTGCAAACATCCAACTAACAAACAAACAAATACATTCAACAAGGTCGGAAACTATTCATTAAACACTGTAGGAAACTATTTATTAAATGGTGGGGACTTTGGGAGCGTATCCTTCCTTTCATGTAGGGATTGGATTTTGCTAACCACGGTTAGTTGCGGGGAAAGTTACGGCAAGTCAAAGGTCGTACCAACACGGTGATAGTGGCATTGAACAGGCCACCGAGGTGGGTCCCGCCACCCAGAGGATTGCACCTTCTCCGCCGAACTCTTCGGGCCGTCAATGCGTAACGAAGTCCATGAGCCACCTCCTCCCATTTATTTCGGGTTGTTCTGTTGTGAATTACCTTCTCAGCGCCGTGTGCACCCTCTTTTGTGGGTTTGGAGCTTTTGTTCTGTTCAACAAGGTATGCTTCTGAATTCGAAGCTGCTATTTCCTTTTGTTGGATCATGTTATTGCTTGTCTTGTCTCGATCTCCATAGATTTGTTTTGCTGATCTCCATAGATTTTGTCTTGTCTCGATCTCCATAGATTTATTTCTGCCAATTGAGAGTAGATCGTAATCTTAGGTGTGATTGGGATCACAAAGATCGCAGGAATACTCTGAAGTATTACCGCCGAAAGCGCATGGGAACTTGAAGCAGCAGGAGTTGATTGCAAAGAAATTCGAATAATTCTTCTGAGAAGGGAACACACAAAATATATTGTATTTCCAACCGAGTTTGGCATTGGCGGAACCTTCGTTTCTACCAGTTACATCCCTCTGTTTTTGTCTTAGAGTGCCGTGTTGAAGGCGTCACAGGTATGGATGGCTCCCATTCTTTGGGTAATTTGTTTTTTTTTTAACTTTTTTTTTCCATTCGGCAACCTTCTCTTTTGATTTCTGTGACGTGATTTCTGTGATTGATTTCCAGTGGATTGCATATTCCGGACACACAGGTTCGAATCGTGCAATTTGTCTGCGATTCCCGGCAACAGAGCCCTCAGCAGGACTCCAAACAGCGGCGATCTGTAAGTTCAGATTTTGCGTGTTACAGGATATCTCGTTTTCCCGCATATTCTCTGTATAATCTGTTTACTGAATATCTCGTTTTTCTTAGGATTCTCTGTATAATCTGTTTGTGGGTCGTACCAAAGAGTCCGTGTGTATGGGTGTCTGTATCATTTGGCACACCATTATCTTATTCCACTTTCTTAATTCCAATTATTTCGGACATTTTGTATGATGCCGTGGAGTATTTATTGATACTGCGATCGCTCAGATAGCCATTAATGCTTAGGCGTCTCATACTCATGGCCGACTGAAATAAGTTGACGACTTGGAGTCTGCCTCGGGGGTTTTGTCAGTTCTGCTTCCATCTCCAATATCAGGCATATAACTGCATACTCTGTTGGGAAAATAATAGAGATTTGTAGGTTTGATTTGCAAACAGCGGAGATTTGTAGGGTTTGTACACATTGGAGTAGTTATCAATTCACAATTGCGTGGGTTAGCTGTTTTTCATTGAAAAGCTTGTTGATTTGTTTGCTGTAATAAGGCGGATATATCAATTTGTGCTTTCTGTCGTGGATGATGGTACCCAGCTTAGGAGCAAATTAAAATTAAGCTGCAAAAATATTAAAAAAGATACGTTGATACGTTGGAACATATCCTCAAAAAGATACGTTGATCTAATAACAGATTTGATTGTTGGAACATATCCTCTGACATGCTCCTTTCAGGTTACCCTTTTCTCCTCATCACAAAACACCATACCGTGACTCTTTTCTTTCCCGACTCCAGTTTACATCTTAGTTATAGTTTTCCCATAACCTTTGTAGGTGTATGGGTTCTCGTGATGTCTTCTTCATTGTTACCTTATCTAAAAATTTCTATTACTATATAGTTGGATTTGAAAGTTCGCAAAAATGCTAAGTGGCATATCCTTGAATTTTAATATAAAAAATAATATTCATACATTTTACCTATTTAGCTATCTCATGATCATGAAACCTGTATTAAGTATATAGCTGACAAGTAGTTTTGAATTTAAAGTAATAGTTAAGATATTCATCCAAGGAGTCCTATGGTAGTTTTTAGCTTTAGCCTTTCAGCTTATATTTTAGGGTGAGTATTTTCTCATGGAGAATGCACAATTCAACAAGATTCTTAGTGCTGATTTGTGTGTTGAAAATGCAAGGTAATTTGTTCGTATTTCCGCAGCTGAACTGCAGTCAGCGTCTTGATATTCTAAAAATGTATTGTTCCTAAATATATCAATTTATAGTTTGATGTATTGGTCGCTTTTATTCTATTTCAAACTATGTAGTTAAAAGCTATTAAAATTTGAGTCTATATTTAGGGTGGGTCACACATGGGCTGTTCTTATCATATGCGGTTCTTGAAGCTTGATATTCTAAAAATGTATTGTTTCTAAATATATCAATTTATAGTTTGATGTATTGGTAGCTTTTATTCTATTTCAAGCTATGTAGTTAAAAGCTATTAAAATTTGAGTGTATATTTAGGGTGGGTCACAAATGGGCTGTTCTTATCATATGTTGTTCTTGAAGATTCAATATACAGAAAGCCAAGCTACCCTTGTCTAAATATGATATGATTTTTGGGTCTGCATGGCTTGAAAATCTCTCCATATAATTGTGGATTGTGGTGGTTAAAATTTCTCAATAGTGATATTTGTGGGGTTCTGCACTTCTTGAATATTGTTTAGAAACGAGATTGTGTTGTGTTTCATGTTTTTAACGGTAAACAAAGTTGATTGCACATTGCTACAATGGTTTTAATGGTTTTAATAATTTTGACTTTGATATTGCATTTGATTTTGATTTTTATCACCACTTGAAATTGTGAAAACACTAAGAAATTTTTATGTTTTAAACTTATTGAACTTATTTTTTAATATAACTTGTGTTTTCATTTAGACTAAGTTCAACATAAAGTCATATTGTTATTATTAATATGGGGTTGGGGGGTTGGACTTAACTCTATGAAAGAGAAAATTATAAGAACTTTTTAATTTTTAGATCAGTTTTTCATTTAAGTTAAACAATTTTTATTTTTTTTTATTTTGCAATTTTTTCATATGATGTTTAATACTTATAGTTATGGGCTGACTTTTTTTCATATCATGCTTAGAGTTATGGGCTCTCTTTGAATTCATGATAAATTAAAACTCTCAAAATAATAAGAAGACTTGTCACAAGTTAAAAGTTAAAATTGTCAAAAGATTAAGACCTTTTTTATTTCTTAGTGAGTTTTTCATTTCAATTAAAATTTATTTGATTTAGTTTTTTTTTACAATTTTTTTTTCTTTTGATTGAGATTTAATATTTTATTATATTATATTATGTTTTATTTGGTTGAGGGTTAATAAATTTATTGTAAATTTAGGTGTGTTTTTTTGGTTTGTTAGAGTGTCTATGACACCAACCCTTATCATGGATAAATGTTCTATGGCTTCAAGTTAAATAATTCTTATTGGAATTAAACCTTGTTCAATGGTGAAAAACTCTTTGTTTTCCATCATTGGGTCCACCCCCTTTGAATTAAATTTAGATGTGTTAAGTATTAAGAGGTATCATTTTATTTTTTTTGTAAGTTAGGAAAATATATTGAATCCTGCTAAAGAACAAAAGTTATAGATGCCAGAATATCCCGAGAGACCCTAGCAGCATTGCCTTGGTGGGAAACCAATGCCGCCACATGGCCATGGAGTTTCCAATTGTCCATGCAATTTTCAAAAACTGTAAAAAACAAAAATTGTGCTAAGCCTAGAGCTAGGATGCCACGTAGGGCTAGAAACCTGTAAACTAAACTGTTTGGAAACATAAAAAACCCGAGAAACTTGAGAAAGTTGGGATCATCCGGAGCTAAGGTCAGGCCTCCGTTATTTCTGTTGGTCCTACGCAGTGTCCTTACCCAGAATCCCTGTGTCTGGGATGGTATGCCAGAGGTCCTGAAAAAGAGACTCCAGAAGCTCCTCACGATGAACCCGGATATCATCCCCGTTCAACAACTCCTTGATGGCGTACTTGATGTCCATGATTGAGCTCTGGATGAAATCCAAAGAATTCTTCAAATTCCCATCCCATCGCACCGAGAACAAGCAATTGGGGCCGAAGGGGTTGGTGGAGCATTAGACGATGGAGAGGGGGAGGCAAGAGAGGGGAGGAGGAAGAAGAGAGGGGCGATCGGGCTAGGGGGAGCAGAGGGAGGAGGGGGACTGGGTGGAGGTTGGTGGCTCTGGGCTGAGCTTAGGAGCAAAGCCGAGGGAATTTCCAAAGCTATCGAACCACTCGACTTTGCAAGAAAAAAGAGAGGACAAAGGAAGTAGTTCTGGAGTGATGGCACGGCCAGGAGGGTGTTCCAGAGAGGAGGCGCGAACAGGTTCAGGGGGGAGTTCTGAAGTGGAGGCGCGAGCAGGAGCCTGAGGCAAGCTCTGAGGATCTTGTCTGCCACAAGCCCTCGAACCTCAGCCTCTTGCTGCATACCAAGCCTCCCCATGCTTTGAATTATATCATTGGCGAGGCATCGGGACTATGACTAGGAGGGAGG
>CBVK0100154297.1:0-28757 GCA_900067695.1 Picea abies
CCAAGATCAAAGACAAAGAGCCGAACCCTGATTCAGAATCTGATTCTGAAAATAATGGTAAAGGACAGATCTTTGACGCTGACCCCACTACTATTGTCACGACCGCAACAATTAAACTAGAAGAATCAACAGATCCTGAAGAGGGGGAGCGCCTTTTTAATTTAGAGATGTGGGTGAAGGGGACCCCACTGCATTTTATTGTTGATAGCGGAAGCTAGAAGAACCTCATCTCAATAGAGGTCATCAAAACTGTTGGGATTGTCGACAACACCACAGTCGCAACCATACAACATCGGGTGGCTTCGCGAAGGACGAGATCTCCATGTCAGCCAACAATTTCGATTGTCATACGATATCCAACCCTTCAAGGATGAGGTACTATGTGATGTTGCTCCACTGGATGTCTGTGATGTTCTCTTGGGCCAACCATATATGTGGAAGCACCATGCTATTTATGAGTCTTGACCTCGCAGTGTCATTGTTTCTCTGGGGGGTCATCTCTACAGAATACCAGAGGTAGTTCCAACTACTATTCCACCTAAAAAGTGCTGCAAGGTAGTATCTCATACTGAAAAATTTAGCTTCTTCACAATCTGTTCAAAAGGAGAATAGAAGGACACTGTAACCACTACAACCTCACCCCAAGCACCTTCTATCAAACTGAAACAAGTCGAAAAGGTTGCAAAAAAGTGCAAAGATTCCTTCTTCACATCATCCTCTCATGTAGCCTGACTTTTTGAATGACCTCAGCCTCAACAGGTTCGTGACAAACTTCCACAAACTGAGCAGTGTGACATCTCCAGCAAGGCAAGAAACTCACCAAGATGCAGATTCAACAAATGATTTTCCCTCTCCCCCGGGAACTCAACGCAATGGAGACCATTTCTTCCTAAGGAGGGAGGATTTATCTAGGTATATATCTATGGCCATCCACCTTTTTCGACTGGCTCAAAACAATTTTCTGGCAATTTTGGCAATTTACTATTTTTAGCAGTTTTTAATTTCCGGGGCCATTTTGAGGGCCCAAATGAAGGTTTTTCAAGATAGAGGTTCTCAATGATAGCTAAATAAATCATTGAACCCCCAAAATGAATCTCCTTGACAATACCTTTCCAACGAGCTATCACATGCCTAAAACAGAGATCGTATGCAAAAGTTACGACCCTGGGAAGTTGATGTACTCACTTACCCAAATGGGGCCCACATGACTTTTGGTGCTTCATCTCCTAGGGTTAGGTTTTTGGATGTCTAGGGTTTTTGGAATTCCTATTTATTGTAAAAATGCCTTCAGAGGCTCATTGTAACCATCTTCTTGTGAATGCGAGTAGCTGTCACATCTCTTCTCAGAGATAAGCTGCCACCATTCTAGCAAGTCTTTCACTCTGTACTTTTACAGTCTCTGTACATTTCTTTCATGAATAGAAATCATGTATTACTGTATATCTATGTTTAGGGTTGCATCTCTGATACATTTATGTTATCTTATTGAATATATGTGATATCTCTGTGCATTTCTTTATTATATCTCCATTGCATTTCGTGCTGAAAATAATCCGGATCAGTGGTATCAGAGTAGGCTGCTCTTGTTCGTTTTTTCAGTGCATGTCCCCGAAGAGGTCTGAGTATAGAAAGTTGGGTCTTGATCTTGTCTCTTTTGAAGACAATCACTCTCGCACACCCAAGAAACCCTCAATGGCGGAAGAAAAGTAAAATGACGGAGCAAATGATCCTATCAATCTGTTGCTTGAGCAAGCTCTCACGTGACAGAGGGACGAAATGATGGAGAATTTTTCCCACATCCTTCAACGCCTGCCAATAACAATAGGCACATCTTCATCAAGCGGCCACTTTGGAGGCACCTCTCCTTTCAAGGTACAAGTTAATTTTGATATTCCTGTATTTGAAGGACATATAGATGCAGAAGCCCTAGAAAAATGGTTAACTCTGCTAGAAGGTTATTTCTCTGTTCACAATTTTTCTGACAAAGAAAAGATCACCTTCGCACTCCTTAAAGCTCTCCCTCATGTCAAACATTGGTGGGAAACTTACTGGGAGAAAAGTTCCACAGAGGAGTGTGGAATATACGGGGCCGATCCCACTTGGGATTTTTTTGTGGATGCGATAAAGGAACAATATTACCCTGTTGGCAACTATGAGGACTAGTACATGAGATGGACCACACTGCAGCAAGAGATGGGCCAAGAAGTTATGGAGTTCACCAATACCTTCCATACCTTGTGCACCAAGACGGGTATCAAAGACTCTGAGCAACATTTGGTTCTAAAATACCATGGGGCTCTACACAGATACATCGAGACTGAAATGGATTTTCTGGACATCTCATCACTCAGTGTTGATTATCGATATGTTGTTAAAATCGAGCAGTAATTTAAGCACCATAACAAATGGGAGTTCGGGTCTACAAATCCACAACAACTGAAGTATGACAAAGATATTCCTAACAAACAGTCTCCCGAAAACCAGTCCAAGACACGGGAAAAGAAGGGTCATGGGAACACAAAGGACACCGGAAAATGGTGCGAGTTCCAAAAAATCCCCTGGCACAACACCGATGAATGTCGCTCAAAACAGTCATTGGTGGCCAAGATCAAAGACAAAGAGCCGAACCCTGATTTAGAATATGATTATGAAAATAATAGTAAAGGACAGATCTTTGACGCGGACCCCACTACTATTGTCGCGACTGCAACAATTCAACCAGAAGAACCAACAGATCCTGAAGAGGGGGAGTGCCTTTTTCATTTAGAGATGTGGGTGAAGGGGACCCCGCTGCATTTTATTGTTGATAGCGGAATCCAGAAGAACCTCATCTCAGTAGAGGTCATTAAAACTGTTGGGATTGTCGACAACACCACACCCACAACCATACGACCATCGGGTGGCTTCGCCAAGGACGAGATCTCCATGTCAGCCAACAATGTTGATTGTCATACGACATCCAACCCTTCATGGATGAGGTACTATGTGATGTTTCCCTACTGAATGTCTGTGAAGTTCTCTTGGGCCAACCATATATGTGGGAGCACCATGCTATTTATGAGTCTTGACCCCATAGTGTCATTGTTTCTCTGGGGGGTCATCTCTAAAGAATACCAGAGGTAGTTCCAACTATTGTTCCACCTAAAAAGTGTCACAAGGTAGTATCTCATACTGTAAAATTTATCTTCTTCACAATCTGTTCAAAAGGAGAACAAAAGGACACTGCAACCACTACAGCCTCACGCCAAGCACCTTCTATCAAATAGAAGCAAGTCGACAAGTTTGCAACAAAGCACAAAGATTCCTTCTGCACATTGTCATCTCATGTAGCTTGAATTGTTGAATGATCTCAGCCTCAACAGGTTCATGACAAACTTCCACAAACTAAGTAGCGCGACGTTTCTAGCAAGGCAAGCAACTCACCAAGATGCAGATTCAACAAACGCTTTTCCCTCTCCCCCGAGAACTCAACACAATGGAGACCATTGCTTCCTAAGGAGGGAGGATTGATCCAGGTGGATATCGGTGGCCACCCAACTTTTCTGACTGGCTCAAAACAATTTTTTGGCAATTTTGGCAATTTACTATTTTTAGCAATTTTTAACTTACGGGGCCATTTTGAGGGCCCAAATGAAGGTTTTTCAAGATCAAGGTTCTCAATGATAGCTAAAGGCATCATTAATCCTCCAAAATTAATCTCCTCTACAATACCTTTCCAACGAGCTATTACACACCTAAAACAGAGATCGTATGCAAAATTTATTACCTCGGGAAGTTGATGTACTCACTTACCCAAATGGGGCCCGCATGACTTTTGGCATTTCATCATCTAGGGTTAGGTTTTCAGATGTCTAGGGTTTTTAGCATTCCTGTTTATTGTAAAAAAGCCTTTAGAGGCTCATTGTAACCATCTTCTTGCGAATGCGAGTAACCATCACATCTCTTCTCAGAGATAAGCTACCACCATTCTAGCGAGTCTTTCACTCTGTACTTTTACAGTCTCTGTACATTTATTTCATTAATATAAATTGTGTATTACTGTATATCTGTGTTTATGGTTGCATCTCTGATACATTTATTTTATCTTATTGAATATCTATGATATCTCTGTGCATTTCTTTATTATATCTCTGCTGCATTTCTTGCCGAAAATAATCCGGATCAAATGTCCTCTGTTTGCCTCCACTTGTGTGCTGTCGTCTTGAAGGCAATGCTCTTGCATCATACTCCTCTAGTTAAAAATATTCCATGGAATCCTATCCATTATCTCTTGTATTGTCTTTCCATGTTTTAAAATATCAGGTTATTTGACCCAACTTGCATCTTCCATTGGGTGATCTTTCCATTTCACCAAATACTTAGAGTATGTCTTTCTTCTGGTTTTCTTTCCATCCCTCCATTCGATGATTTTCTCCATCTGAGGTTTTTCTGCTGTGGGCAATTTTTCTTCCCACAAAATTTATTTCTGATCATCTGATTCTCCCGCTTCATCTCTCCTGTAAGGATAGAGGTCTGCAACATTGAATATCAACGATATCCCAACATTGTTTGGCAACTCAATCTCATAAGCATTGGCTGCGAATTTACTGAGAATACTATATGGTCCTATATTTTTCATCTTTAACTTGTTATATGTTCCCCTTGGAAACCTCTCCTTTCTCAAATGAGATAAAACCTCATCCCCAACTTCAAATTGAACTTTTCTTCTCTTTTGATCAACTCTGCTCTTGTATTTCTGGCTGCTTTCCTATAGTTGCTCTCTGATTCTGTCATGGAGTTTCTGTATTTTTTTTGCAAAATATTCTGCTCCAGCACTTCTGAACTCATTTTGATTCAAATCTCTCAACTCTGTAACCCCTCTTGGTTGTATACCATACACAATTTCAAATGGACTTTTTCCTGTGCTCCTATTCACTGAATTGTTGAACGCAAATTCTTCCTATGCTAGAATTTGATCCCATTGTCGACCTTACTCAATGAATAAACTTCTCAATAAGTTTTTGAGACTTCTGTTCACTACTTTAGTTTGTCCATCTGTCTGAGGTTGATATGTTGAACTAAATGATAAGTTCATCCCTAGCCTCTTCCATAGAGTCCTCCAAAAGTGTCCTCCAAATTTGGTGTCTCTGTCTGAAACTATGCTCCTCAACAATCCATGTAGTCTTACTACTTCTTTGAAAAATAAGTTGGCGATGTGCGTGGTATCACTTGTCTTCTGGCATGGTATGAAATTTTCCATTTTTGAGAGTCTGTCTACCACAACAAATATGGAATCACTCCCCTTTTAAGTCCTAGGCAATCCCAAAACAAAATCCATACTGATTGCATCCCACGACCTCTCTGGAATAGGTAATGGCTAATACAAACCAGTGTTTTGTTGTCTTCCTTTTGCATATTGACAAATTCTGCATTTGTTTACAAACTTCTTCACTTCTTCTCTCATGCTTGGCCAACAATATGAATTTCTTAGTTGTGCAAATGTCTTTTTTAGCAACATTACTTGTCTTCGGCATAGGGATATCCAGTTCTGCAGGTTACACGAGAAGCGCCCAAGCGCAACACACAGAAGAAGTCCTTTTCAGACTTAAAATCAAGCAAGCAGGCATTTTGTTCTTTAGCGGAAAGGATTCATCGATAGAGTAGAGTAGCGGT
The DNA here is from genome assembly GCA_900067695.1 of Picea abies. Lineage (NCBI taxonomy): Eukaryota > Viridiplantae > Streptophyta > Pinopsida > Pinales > Pinaceae > Picea > Picea abies. Next base: position 5,653 of record CBVK0100154297.1, read on the forward strand.
TAGTGGGTAATTGCAGTTAACCGAGTCACGCCAAGTATAGTGCAAAAGGGTTTGTAAGGAAGTCAATGGTCGGAATTCTTCGGGAGGCACTTGCGAAGTTATGAAGGTCGTCGATCGCAAGCAGTTCAAGCGCAATGTTATTTCTTGAACTCGGGGTTCGTGAGTTTGAAGGGCAGACCATATCCTTTGGGTGCGTGAGATTCCGAGTTACGAAAAGCATCCGTAGGGGTCAACCATTGCTGACCATCGTGTCTCAGGGACTTCGCGAGAGGAGAATGCCAAAGTTTGATACTCCCACTCGCGAGGTCACGAGTAGTGAGAGGCACTAGTACTCGAGCCCTAGCCAATGATTACATGTAGAGAGCACTGACTAGGGAAGGAGCTCAGCCTGTATCACCATCTCGGGGAGCGGGAGTTCGAAAAAGAGGAGCCAAGGGCCTTCGACCCGTGAACCCGCAAGTCATGAAATGAAAATAACTTTTAAATGACGGGCCCACAATATCGTCGAAAGTATTCTGGGCCGTCCAATCAAAAGGAGGGTACGTGGTGCGCGATTAGGCTCTATCGCCTCTTTGCGCATCATGACTTTGAATAGCAAGAATCAACCTCCTCCTAGCTGTGAGACGTGAAGCACCAAAAGTGCTCAGGGGTTGGGTCCACGGTCTTGAAGCCCAGTCACTTGGGGAAATAAGAAGAGTTGTGCAAAGGGGCCGAAATGCCGAGTTTAGTCGCAGAAAGGATCATTGCTTTCTCCAAAAGGTCAGTTTGGCTCGACCTCAGTCTTGGTCCTCGCTAAAAATAAATGAAGATGAATGGAGGTAGTTGAAACCTCAGCTCACTCATTGAATGCAAGGCATGGAGGTTCCGACAGGTAGTCTGCCCGAGATGGTCCTGTACATTCATTTTCTCCAAAAAGGGTCATGTTGAGTTCTCATTTGACCAGAGGAGTCTGCACATGCCATTTCAGCCTTTAATGTTTCAGCTACCTCCCTTGCAAAGGCCACGCAAAATTAAGATGACGTTTGATGAAGGATTTCCGTCCGAAGTTTGATTGAAGGGATGCTATGCCTTGGAAGGCGAGCACCCCTCCATTGGGAAAATTTGTCTGAGTATATGTACTCAGTTTTTGCATTTTTGAAAGCATCGATGGTAGAGCGAAGCTCCCAACCATAAAGTTTTAACAAACACTCTAGTTCTCTAGTTATGCATCTGTATGTAAGATTTCTTGTTTAATGACAGACAATTTTCCTACCCCATCTAGTTTTCATCTCATACTGAGGGAGTTCATGATTGACTGATCCACATGAATTATTGCAATTATGTTACGATAAAGGATTTATTGTTGCATTGTTGTATTCTCCGATTTTCTAAATTTGAATGTAAGAAGATCTTGCGTTTAGATGTTTTCTCCTACCATCTGTTAGAAACCTGATGTTTACGACAAAGTTTTGCAGTTCTCTTATACAAGTTTTTCCCCTACTCACCCTTACTACAACTCACTGTCTGAAGTTTATCTAAGACCTCACTTGCCCATGCATGCCTGGCCTAGTTTCAGAGTTAGAACAACATTGTTTTGAGTTAACTTCCATTCGATCACCCCTTTTTATAAAAAAATCGTGACATAAACTGATGGGCGTCGGGCTCTGCTCCTGCAAGAAATCCAGGAGTGACTTCTGATGTTAACATTTCTGGCACTGTTGCCGGGAATTGAACCTAGGTCACCCACGTGATAGGCGGGAATACTCACCACTATACTACCACTCCTGTATTGGTTGCAGGAGCAGAGCCTGACGCCCATCAGATTATGTCATGATTTGTTTATGAAAAGGGGTGATCGAATGGAAGTTAACTCAAAACAATGTTGTTCTAACTTTGAAACGAGGCTAGGCATGCATGGGAAAGTGAGGTATTAGATAAACTTTAGACAGTGAGTTGTAGTAAGGGTGAGTAGGGGAAAAAATTGTATAAGAGAACTGCAAAAGTCTGTCGTAAACATCAGGTTTCTAACAGACGGTGGGAGAAAACATCTAAACGCAAGATCTTCTTACATTCAAATGTAGAAAACCAGAGAATACAACAATGCAACAATAAATCCTTTATCGTAACATAATTGCAATAATTCATGTGGATCAGTCAATCATGAACTCCCTCAGTATGAGATGAAAACTAGATGCGGTAAGAAAACTGTCTGTCATTAAACAAGAAATCTTACATACAGATGCACAACCAGAGAACTAGAGTGTTTGTTAAAACTTTACAGTCAGGAGCTTCGCTCTACCATCGATGCTTTCAAAAATGCAAAAACTGAGTACATATACTCAGACAAATTTGCCCAACAGAGGTGTGCTCACCTTCCAAGGCATAGCGTCCCTTCAATCAAACTTCGGATGAAAATCATTCCTCAGATGTCATCTTAATTTTGCATGGCCTTTGCAGGGGAGGTAGCTGAAACATTAAAGGCTGAAATGGTGTGTGCAGACTCCTCTAGTCAGATGAGAACTCGGCATGACCCTTTTTGGAGAAAATGAATGTACAAGACCATCTCGGGTAGACTGCCTACCGGAACCTCCATGCCTTGCATTCAATGAGTGAGCCAAGGTTTCAACTACCTTCATTCATCTTCATTTATTTTTAGCGAGGACCAAGACCGAGGTCGAGCCAAACTGGTCTTTTGGAGAACGCGATGATCCTTTCTGTGGCTAAACCTGACATTTCGGCCCCTTTGCACAACTCTTCTTCTTTCCCCAAGTGACCAGGCGTCAAGACCGTGGGCCCAACCCCTGAGCACTTTCGGTGCTTCATGTCTCGTAGCTAGGAGGAGGTTGATTCTTGCTATTCAAAGTTGCGATGCGCGAAGAGGCGGTAGAGCCTAATCGCGCACCACGTACCCTCCTTTTGATCGGACGGTCCAAAATACTTTCTGCGATATTGTCTGCCCGTCATTTAAAAGTTCTTTTCATTTCATGACTCGCGGGTTCGCGGGTCGAAGGCCCTTGGCTCCTCTTTTTTGAACTCCCGCTCCCCAATATGGCGATACGGGTTGAGCTCCTTCCCTGGTTAGTGCTCTCTACATGTAATCGTTGGCTAGGGCCCGAGTACTGGCGCCTCTTGCTACTCGTGACCTCATGAGTGGCAGTATCGAACTTTGGCATTCTCCTCTCGTGAAGTCCCTGAGACGCAATGGTCAACAATGGTTGACCCCCTCCAGACACTTTTCGTAACTTGGAATCTCACGCACCCAAAAGATATGGTCCGCCCTTCGAACTCACGAACCCCGAGTTCAAGAAATAACACTGCGCTTGAACTGCTCGCAATCGACGACCTTCGTAACTTCGCGAGCGCCTCCTGAAGAATTCTGACTATTGAATTCCTTACAAACCCTTTTCTGCTATACTTGGCGCGACTTGGTTAACTGCAATTACCCACTAACCGCTGCTCTGCTCTGTCATTGAATCCTTTTCGCTGAAGAACGAAATGCCTGCTCGCTTGATTTTAAGTTCGAAAATGACTTCTTCTGTGTGCTGCGCTTGGGCGCTTTTCGTGCAACCTGAAGACCTAGATATCCCTATGCCGAAGACAAGTAATGTTGCTAACAGTCTTATCATGACCAAAGTGTCCAACTAAACCTCCACTATGTTTCTCTTTCAGTAGGTTGTCTCTCATTGTGCATTTCGGAATTCATAATCGGCTCCCCTTGAACAATAATCCATCCTGAATCAAATACTCACTCCATGGGATTCTATCTCCCAATAAAGGATTCTTGCATGTCTCGAAAGCTTCTTTGAAATCTACATCTTCTTTATACATTTCCTTGAGGTGTTCGAACCCCAAGGTCTCCACCTAGAATTCCTGTACAATCAGACTCCTTCTGCTCAAAGGATCTATGACTTTGTTAGCAGTTCCAACAATGTGTGTAATAAAAAACATGAAATTCTGCATAAATTCTACCCATTTTGCATGTTTCTGATTCAACTTTTCTTGCCTAGTAATAAATTGCAAAGCATGATTATCACTATACAAGACAAATTCTTTAGGAATTAGATAGTGTCTCCATTTTTTCAAAGCTTGAATCACCGCCTAAAATTCCTTGTCATACGTGGAATACTTTTTCTTGGCATCATTCAGTTTCTCATTGAAATAAGCAACTGGCTTATTGTCCTAGCTCAAGATTGCTCCAATAGATAATCCACTTGCGTCACATCTCACCTCAAATGTTTTTCCAAAATCTGGTAAGACCAGAATTGGCTGCTCTGTGATTTTCTCTTTCAACACTCTGAAACCTTTTTTAGCTTCCTCTGTCCAACTGAAGGACTTGTGCTTCTTCTTCATAGTATCTAGTATGGGTGCACATATGCCACTAAAATTTCTAATAAATTTCCTATAAAAACTCGCTAACCCATGAAAAATTCTTACCTCAAATATGCTGCTCGACGACGACCATTCCCTGATTGCTCTCACTCATCATTTCCGGGTCCATCTTCGATTCATTTGAAGAGATTACGAAACCCAAATATATGAGCTCCTTCTTCATAAAAGAAGGAGCTCATATGATTTATCAACAATTTCTCTTGCTGCAACCTTTCCATCACTGATGTCAGATGTCTCAGGTGTTCTTTCTTTGTCTTACTAAAGATTGGTATGTCATCTAGATATACTATGGCACATTTACCGATGAAGTCCTTCAACACTTTATTCATCAGTCTCATAAATGTGCTTGGTGCATTTGTCATCCCAAATGGCATGACCATCCATTCAAACAATCCTTCGTTCATCTTGAATACTGTTTTCCATTCATCTCCCTCTCTCATTCATATTTAATGATATCCACTCTTCAAGTCTATCTTGGAAAAATATCTTGCGTCGCTCAGGCAGTCCATCAAATCATCCATCCTCGGTAAATGAAATCTTTATCTAATGGTTATCTTGTTGATGGCTCTAGAATCTGTACACATTCTCCATCCTCCATCTTTCTTTGGACTTAGTACAGTTGGTACTGCACATGGGCTTAGGCTTTCCCTGACTAACCCTTTATCCAACAACTCTTGGACCTGCTTTTTGACTTCCTCATTCTCTCTAGGTGTCAACCTATAAGCTTCTTTATTCGGTAAAATAGCTCCTGGACTAAGGTCAATGTGATGGATGATGCTCCTAATGGGTGGAAATGAGTGTGGTAACTCATCCACAACTATATCAACAAAGTTTTCTAACAGTTCCCGGATTTCTATAGGCAAATATTCTACAGAAGTATTTGTAAGGATAACTCTAGGGTTCCTCACTACAACAAACTGCATTTTTTTCTCCTTCTTGACTTCTTTTAAGAGTTCCTTCCCACTCATGAGAAGTATACTTGAACTAGCTTCTATCTTTTCCTCTTTATCCTCTATGGGCAGCAACATATGTGTCCTACCATTCCTTTCTAGGGTATAGGTATTCTTTCTTCCATCATGAATAACCTTTCAGTCATATTGCCACGATCTTCCCAATAAAATATGACAGACATCCATAGGAATTACATCACATAATATTTCATCTTTGTATCCTCCTATTTTAAATTCAACTTGGCATTGTTGACTTACCATGACTTGATGTCCTTTATGCAACCATGATACCTTGTATGGATTTGGATGTGCAGTTGTATTCTGTTCAATATTTTCCACCATCTTTGTGGATATCAGATTATCAGTGCTCCCACTGTCTATGATTACCTTGCAAACTCTGTCTTTTTTCTTGCAAGCAATTCTGAACAGGCTTGTTCGCTGAAATTGTTCTTCTGGTTCCTTTTCTGGTGTGAGAAGAACTTTCCTCATCATGAGGTTTCTTCCTTCTTCTTCTACTTCTTCTTCTACATGCTTCTCTGCTTCAACAATGTGTGCTTCTCCGCCTTCTCTTTTTCTATCGGGAGATTCCCAAGATTTGTGCCCCTCTTTTCCACAAGTATAACACTTAACTACACCTCCTCTGGCTCTTCCTCTTCCTGTACCTCTGGGAAAATAACTTCTTCTGCCATGCTATCCTTCTTTGGTACTTCCACCCTTCTCATGGTGACTATGCTGTTTGTCATCTTCAGGCTTCAACTTCTGGAACTTCTCCTTGCTGGTTCCCTTACCTCTGCTTGAATTTCCAGCTCTGCTTCATTGGATTTGCCTCTTGGCTAAATTTTCCTCAGCTTTCAAGGCTGCTTGATAGGGATCCTCGACTTTGCTGACAGACATCATGCTGATCTTCTCTTGAATTTCATATCTCAATCCATTGATGTATCTCACTGTCTTCTCATCTTCATTGTCCTTTTGACCAGCCCTAATGTTCAATTGGTAAAATTCTTCAGTGTACTACTTCACTGATAAACCTCTCGGTTTCAGGTTTTGCAATCTTCTGTAAAGATTGATCTAATAATCCTTCGAGATAAATTTGGCTTTTATCTTAGCTACCATTTTATCCCAACTTTTAATTTTCTGCTTACCATTACTTCTGCGTTCGGCTTGTAATTCATCCCACCATAACGCTGCATGGCCTTTCAGTCTCATCACTGCATGCTTCACCATCTTGTCTTCTTTGATATCTTCATAATCGAAGTATTTGTCTATAGCATGTACCCAATCTAACAATTCTTCAACTTCCAAATTGCCTTCATACATAGGTACCTCTATCCTTTCTCTGGCTCCTATTTTTGAAACAACTTTTATCAAGCGAACTTGTGCAACGTCCTCTAGATCATGTGCTTCGCCTTCTGCTTCTTCTTCACTCTCAGCTTAACTGATATCACCAGTGTTTGGTGCTCTTCTCTATGCTGTCTCCATGGCATCCAACCTCATTCGGAGTCGCCTCATTTCTTCTTCCATTTCTGCATTCGCTATGCATCTTCTAGATAGAATGACTTCACTGCATCACTTACAAATAGAAATTTTAAAATTCCTTTGATACCAAAAATGATGCCAACTTTCCTCCTTTCCCTTTGTCTGCTGTCTGCAAAAAAACCTAAATTAGGCTCTGATACCACCTGATGCAGCTCGCTACCTTAGCAGGGTCTGCCGACCTCCCAACCACTAAATCGTTCTCCTTCCTTGAGCTGGAAAAACTCTTTGATTCTTGCTGGAACTTCTATTAAAAAAATCCAAAGGTCCTGTTATTGAAACTCGCCTGTGTGTCTGAGCACCAAGTGCAAGTTTCCCCTTATCCAATAGGCACTTGTCGCAGTTCGTGACTTTAGGACTCCAACGTTCGAGCCACCCGCACTCTCCCACTCTCAAATCTAGAAAGGGATTAACAAGACTTGGCTCCCTCCTTATCTCTATCGTGTGACCCTTCCTTCATATGACCATGATGTTATGACCCGGTCCACACTCATAGGTTGTTTCACATTTCATGATTTCAGGATTAATGGTGTAATGAAAACCCAACACCCCAACCTCTAAAACCCCGAATCTTGATTCCTCTCTAGGGCCAGATCCGACGGTCTTACATCCTCCTCTATCAATGACTTCGATCGTTTCATGGTTTTGTGAGTCAGGACTTCACGTCTCACGATGCCTCATTCCTTCAAACTCTCGGATCCAAAAATGCCAATCCTTAAAATCCTGAAACTCCTCCTAGACGATCAATGGTCCATATCTCTTCTGGATCAATGACCACGATTACATGGCGATTTCACTAATCATGAATTTGTGCAGTCCTACCCTTTGAATGCTCCAAGTTGCGAGTCAGTGAAACACTGCCCGAATTCCACGCATTTCTCCTTTGATTTCTTCATCGACTGACACATGTCCTCCTGGATATCTGACGGTCTGAGTTCCCATCGAGATTTCACATGTCGCGAGTTCGAAGGGGTTTCCACCTCTATTCGTACGAACGCCGAAATGCTGAAATCCTCCTTTGGGCACAAAACATTTAGGTTTGCGCTACTTCTGTAGATCTGACGACTGTCGATACTTTGTGCTAGATCTAACAGATGCGGTGCTCCTCCTCTTGAGCTTTCTGTCTCTCAGACTTAGAAAATTTTCTTAGAAAAAACACAAATAAATAACTTCCTCAATACTCTAATGCGAGTGTATTAGGTCCCAAGAAAACAATAGCAAAGAATTTAGGTAAAGGCCCTTTCAGTCGATGACATAGGTTGATTAAGTCACATGAACCGAAGAATGAAGGAGTGAGAAATAGTTACCCCAACCTCCACTAACCAACCCTACCTAGTGCAAGTACCCTCGCTTCGCGGGGCACCCTCCAAGGGTATTGATAGCATGATACGACATCTTCCCCAGGTACCATGGGAAACCCCCCATAATGACCTCTTAGATGCCTAGGGAAAACTACTAAGGATACCAACTCCCAGTTAGCATCCAGGAGGTACAATAAAAAATCGAGATCAAACGTATGGGTAGGGTAACAAATCCCAAAGCTCCGAAAGCACCGCCTCTCAAGGAGGTGTGGGTACTAGCAAAATCCCCATATACAATCTCTCCATAATGCTTGGTCAAACCTTGAAGGCGTTATGTTCTTGACTCTTCCTCATGCGACCTCGTTTTTAACTCTTGTGTTATAGGAAGATCCCAACTATACTTATATGAAAATTGGGTTTTGACTCTCCCTATATTAGACTCCTATGTTTGTTTTAATGACCTTGGAGAGTCAGCTATATTCCAATCCTAGTCCAAGTACCTACACCTAGACTAGTTTGTATACCCTACAAACAAAAATTCTAATTGATTTTAAGTTATGCATTGATTTTAGGAGTTGTTGTTTACTCAAAATTGTAGTGGTCATGAAACTTTATGGTATTTTAGAGACTCAACAGAAAAATAAAATACTTTTAAGAACACTGTTATCAAAAAACTTATTCTTCAAATAAAAATTGTGTTAAGGAATTCTTCAAAGAAATGCAAACTCTTTATTCTTTTAATTCCATGCAATAAACACAGATTTCCATTTAGATATAATGCAATACTAAAGTAATTTCCTAAATGCAATGCCACTATATGAAAATGAGCAAAACTGAGCTATCATTTTCACCGAAACTTGTAACTACCACTTGCAAAAATCAAAGTTTTCAAGAATGTAAAGAATATTTATAAATCAATAAGAACCGAGAGAAAAACGTATACTTTAGAAATAACTTTTCATTTTCAACGAAAAACAAAGGTAAAGACTGAAAGACAAGCACAAAGAACACCCTCTATATTGTTTTTGTTTTCTTGTTTTAAGGCAAAAGAGAAAATGAAAAACTAAACTAATTTTTCTTTTCAAAGAAAAACAAGAAAAAAACCACGATGAGAAGTACAAAGAACCACCCAGAGTTATTAAAAATGCAAGGATAATAAAAAAATTGTCCCAAACAGAAAAGACTTAAGTAAATAAATCCCAATCCACTCAAAAAAACTTGAAGAAAGAAAAAAAATAAATCTAATATTTTTGTTTATCTTTATAAAATATCTAAATTATCAACTTCTGTAACTAACAATAGAAAAACCAGAGTCACAGGACCTCAAAACTATCCCAAGTAGAAAAACCAGAGTCAGAGGGCCTCAAAACTATCCCAAGCACCAAGCCCAACACTACAAAAAGGCATAAAAGATTGAAAAAATCTTTTCTGTGGACATGCACGTGTCTGTCTCCAAGGAAAAGCATGTATGTATGCAACAATATTAAAGTAAAAACACATATATACATGAATGTTGACATACAAAGGCACACATATGAATTTAAAAGTTTCAAAAAGGATTAAAACTAAAATCCAATAGGCCTGATAAAGTATGAAAAGACTCAAGAAATTTTAAACTACTTATATGAGAAACAAAAAAAGTCAGAAACAAAGAAATCACCTAGAGCCTAACCCAGTAAGGAGAGTCCCCAATATGTTCGCTAGTTCTATTATAAGAAACAAGTCCCTGTAGCTATGGGTTAGAGCTACAACATATCGCTGACCATTTAAAGACCAAACAATTTCCAAAGAAACCAGACAAGAATTTGCAACTACCTTGACCAAATAACTAACTGTTGATAAAGAAAGAAGGAAGACTTACTTGGAGTCCAACAGTTGATGTAGATCCCAAGGATGAAGCTTTCACACTCCTTCCAAGTTGCTCCTTTGAGAACGCGCAAAAATTTCAAGTGCAAGACTACAAAGAACAACAATTATCTCATAACTAACTTTTATGAATTTGGTCAAACATAAATGATTGCAACAACTACTATTCTAAGTAAATAAATATTCAAGAACAATGACCATATACACATAATATCAAAATCTCGAAGGAAATAGTATCTTTGTTGATTAACAACAATTTTCAAAGTAGTTGTCACCTACACCTACTGTGACACTGCTCCTCAAATGGACCCTAGGTCCCTCCACCCAATCTACTGAATATATGATGAACCTATGACTCCAATGCACAAACAGACCCAAAGAAGATTTAGGGAGATTTCTTGGTCAGATAAGGAGATACATGGAAATTACTGGAAACGAGGGTTTCCATATCTTAGAACTAACACAACAATGAGAACACAAGGGCTTGTAGACAAGGCATGATATAACCAAGATGACTTTGCTTCAAGGATGTTTCCCCTCTCCTAATGGCTCATGCTCTATTTATATCATCTCTAAGTAGTTGAAGATGATTATGTATGGATAAAAGGAGTTAGGAAACTAACCAAAACCATAACTCAATGTGTAATTATGGACAATTATATTTTTTTGAGAATTTAATGACATGTACACGACTTTATTTAGAGCAAATCATGTACATGAGCCTTGCATAACTATTAGGGCATGTACAAGTCCTAAAATATTGTTTTTTAGAGAATTGAGAGGAGGTATAGGGAAATGATGTCTTTAATTAGGATATAAAAAGGCCAATAAATTGATCAATGCATAAGTGGTGGTAATTGATGCTATAACATGTGTGAAGGCATCTAGTTCTTCACTTGAGGACCTTGGTAAAATACCAATCTATATTAACTTCAATGTTTTGTCTACATGTGATGTATATACATATATGCATGTATATGTAACACACACACACACACACACACACACACATCTGTGTGTGTGTGTGTGTGTGTGTGTGTGTGTGTGTGTGTGTGAGAGAGTGTGTGTGTGTGTGTGTGTGTGTGTGTGAGAGAGAGAGAGAGAGAGAGAGAGAGAGAGAGAGAGAGAGACTTATAATGGTTCTACATCTTGGTATTTCTACTACAAGTTTCCAAGTCTTTAACTTTTGATGCATGTTTTGGGAATTTCCCATGTACTTTGGCAGTTGACACACCCTTGATATATTTGATTATGAGACCTACCAATCACATAGAGCATGAAATAAGCTTTGTAATGGTCCAATAAATACTTCAAACAAAGTTTGTATGTCAAAGTTATGAAATTGAGAAGCTGGCATATCAACTAGACTCCTTAGGGTTTTCATTCCTTTTTCCACCTCATCTCCTAGGGTTAAAGTTTTGGATATTTAGAGACTTTTTGGTATAAATTTGTAGTTCTAGAGTGATTAATGCAACTTTAATGTAAGACCCTATTTTCCTCTATGACTGTAATTATGATTAATACTTCATGTATTGTGACTTATGAAGCTTGTAAGTATGTTTATGTTAATGAAAACACCAGACATTTTACTGGGAAGGAAGCCTTGAGTACTGACCATGATACCATGGGTGGGATTGGAGAGGTGGAGCTGAGATGTTTCAATGAAGAAATTAGGAATCTCACTAACATTCCAACTGTTAAGCCCTAGAAAAATCCCCATACAAATCCAATGTTATATATAAAACCCATTATTAAGCCCCTTATTTGAATTATGCATTTCTTGTGTTATATTTTTATGTAGGCTTTGAATCCCTTCATCGCACCCTTTCATTATAATTGTACCCTTTGTCTCCTATATATATACCAAGGAGACCCAATCTTAAGATCATGTTATCTCATCTCATATTGTATTCTGAAGTGTATATATTGTAAAAAGGAGGTTTCCCCCTCGAAGTGGATTGTAATTCATTGAACTTTTATCATTTTTAAGGCATTGGATCAAAACATTTGGTATAAGAGCATTGATGCTAGGGTTTTTCTTCTCCAAGAAAGTCATCTTAGCATTTTCGCTATAACTTGTTTTCTCAGAAGATTAAGATAACATAGCTTGGTGGTTATTTAGAATACATTGTGAGGTATATTTGGTATAAATTTCAACTTCTAGGTCATTACAATTTCGGCGATACACCCTGTGGAAGATAGGGTTTTTGACTAGTCCTGTTACTAGTCTCAAACATGTGTTCCGTGTAAAATCGTCATATCTTCTTTATAGACGATCCAAATTCAGTGGGACCTATTGCATTGGAAAGAGGAAAATCCATAACATTTTTTATACAAGTTTCATAATCTGGTAGTAAATATTTGACACATGGCATTCTGTACAAGTTTTCTCTCCCCAAAAGGCCAAATATTAGCAAGGTTTGGGAAAATTATCCTAACTTTCTCTTGACACATCCGATTTTGGTTAGATCTATAGCATTTTAGAAAATAAATTTTAGAGTACTATAGGTAGAAATTTCAAACTCAGAAGCATTGAAATTTCAAAAATACATAAGAAGGAAGGTTGTCCTGGAGGATAGACTCCAAATTAAGGGCTTAAAAGGTACGTAACTTACAATTGGCATAAATTTTGATTGGAAGATCTGTTTTTGTTGATTCAAAATTTTAATAAAGAGAAAATATAGAAAAAATATTATTTTCTCACATGGATCCAAATGATCCTCCAAAAAATTGCTGGTACTCCTCATAAAAACACAATCATGAGTTACAAATCAATGAAGACTTCGAAAATAGATTATCCCAATTAAAGAACCTAGTGGATGCAATGAATTGTATTATGTTGAAACAAGATGATTTATCATATTCTCAAGAAGCCCTAAAAAATAAAATGGAAAATAAGATGGAAGAGAAGATGAATGAAAGTCAGGAATATATGGAAAAGAAGATGAATGGAAATCGGGAACATATGGAGAAGAAGATGGATGACATGAAAAGTAAGATGGATGAAATACAAAAGAAATACAAAAATATATGAGTTCCATGTATTCTAGGATATTTCAGGGTCTAGATGAGAGACTCCCTAAAGGAGATATCAAAATTCCGGGAACCCATGAAAATAAAGGTAGTATTCATGTTGAACAACTTGCTGATAATAAGCGAATTTCAAGTGGAATTAACTCTAATAGTGGAGTTAATTATGGTGGTGGTACCAAATTCAACTTTCCCAATATTTAATTAAATAATTTTTATGGAACAAAGGTCTTTACTTGGGTGAAACAAATGGATAAATATTTTGTACTACATAATATTATGGATGATAAGAAAAGGATTCACATAACAACTTTGAACTTTGAGATAAAACCATATCAATGGTATCAATGGATAGTAAAAAGGAAACCCCCTCTTTATCATTATACTTGGGGTTTATTTACAAAATACTTAGAAGCACAATATGGGAAAGTGTGGGAACAATACTACTTCATTCAATTGACAATAATCGATCACTTAGGTGATATTGAAGATTATAATTTGGAATTTCAGGTATTGGCCACAAGGGTGGATGCCATAAGTGATCAACAATTGTTGGAAGCTTACATGGGTGGATTAAAACAAGACATCAAACGTGATATTTTCTTAATACATCCTACAAATATTATGGAAGCTATGCAAAATTCTTGTCATATTCAAGAAAAAAACAAGTCTACACACAAGTCTACCATTTGAGCATACCCAACAAGAAGAGATCATTTTGGGGTTCATAAGACAAGTGCACCTCAACCAACAAGGTTGAAACCTCAACAAATGGATGAAAGTAGAGAAAAATGACTATGTTTCAATTGTGACAACAAGTACAACAAAGGGCCTAAATTCTATGAGAAGAAAGTATTCTACATAGACAATGAAGAGGATGAAGATCAAGAATTGGAACCATCACCAGAACTATTGCTAGAAGAGAATAATCCAACAATATATTGTCATGCATTGGCCAACATCAACTCCATAAACCCTCAATATAGAAGGATATATCAAAAAGGAAAAAGGTAATAGTGTTGATTTATTTTGGTAGCACCCATAACATCATCAATTGCAAATTTGCAAAATATCTCAATTGCTTTGTATATCCAACACCAGAGTTCCAAGTAATGATTGCAGATGGATGTACCATAATGTTTTTTGGGAAGTGCCATAGTATCAAAATCAATATGGGGGAGTATTTATTAGATAGTCCCATGTTTTCCATCCAAATATGTGGTGAAAATGTTGTATTAGGGGTCCAATGGTTACAATCATTAGGAATAGTGCCCCTTAATTTTCAAGATCTTTTCATGATATTTTCCTAAAAAGGTATGGAAATTGAGCTTAGATATATCCAAGGGAAACCCTATAAAGTGATAAGCTTTAACAACATGAGAAAGTCACTCAAAAAGGGACACCATGGTGTAAGTGTACAATTGAGATTAATATATGTTCAAACATATATATCCCATGCTCCAATGGATATAAAAAAATTGATCAACAATCATTCAATGGTATTTGGAGAGATGTCGAAGAGTCTTTCGCTTACTCAAGTTCATGCCCATGCTATTCATCCATGAAAAGGAAGTGTACATCTAGTCTTCCATGTTCCTTTCTTAAAGAAGATACCCAATGATAAAATCCCAATGCAAACTATTTTATCATAGATGAAGGAAGAAGGGAAAATCATAATAAAACCATAAAAAATCCTTGAAATAAGGATCATGAAGCTGCAAAATCGAGCAATTATTGAGTACCTTGTCAAGTGGAAGAACCTACCAGTGAAAGAGGTGACATGGGAAGATGATGTCTTAATGCATACACACCCACAATTTTCAAGTGTTGAGGAAAACCCTTGTTTGAATGGGACTAGAATGTTAATCCCTAGACATAGCCCCATACAAATCCCATGCTAGGCATAAAACCCCTTATTTGAATTATTGCATTCATTGTGTTATATTTGTATGCAGGCTCTGAACCCCTTCATCACACCCTTTCATTATAATTGTACCCTTTGTCTCCTATATATATACCAAGGATAATTGGTTGGTTACAACAAACATCCTATATAAAGGTTCAACAACCTATTAGAACACTCTTGGGTGTCTTCCCAAGGAAAAGAACCTCATATATATTCCATATTATTATAGTATAGCTTTGTTGATGATTCATAAGACTTACACTATCTTTCTATGCCTCATTTTGGCTTCCTGTAGGAGTTTCTCATAGAAACTTCACAGTTCTTGTAGAAACCTCATGTAGGATTGTTTTAGTTCTAGATTTCAATTTATCTTAATCTTATTTTCAAAAGAAAAACAATGAAAGTTAAGGAGACATATGGATGTATATTGATCAAAGGGTTAGGCATAAAATAATTATTTAGTTCATGAATTAGTTTACCTTTTATTTAATTGTATCTCTGATATACAATAGAATGAATTCATCTTCTGCTTTCAGTTTTATCTTTATAGTTTAGCATGCTTTACTTTCTTCCATTAGACTAAATTTCTTTTTCTACAATTTAGATTAATTGTCCTTTTAAGTGGTGTGTTTTTCCTTCAAATAAGTAGTTTATAGTTTTCTTTGAAATTTTAATTCCCTACACCACTTCATGCATTTAAACCTTTGATCACTCTCAGACCTATACTATTGTCAATGCATATTGCATATACATTGGATAACACCTCTTAAGTTTGTAAGAACCCTGGGTTTACAAAGTAAAGTAAGAAGCCAAGGATACAACAATATTATTATTGCTATTCCTAGGGCCATCAACAACACCTGGTCACTTTGAGAAAAAGACCCATTCTTGATATGCTTGTCATGCCAAGATTTCTACCTTGCTTTTCCCATAGTTTGATGAAAGTATACTAAAAATTTTTCTTCCTTTAATTCCAACAGTTCCACAACCCATTCAGAAACATAATCATCATCTGTCATATGAGTTACTTGTGCAATATACAAACTAGCAGTGATGAATTCAACCGACACTACTGCTTCTTTTCCATAAACTAGATGAAAGGGGGTATACTTGTGCAATTTTTTAGTAGTCCAATATTCCCAAAGAAAAAAAAAAAAATTTCTCATCCTAATCACCTTGAGCAATGTTTTATCTTCCTTCAGTTGATGCAGATCCTAATCCCTCTAGTCTTCTTGTCCTGTACCACCATAGGGCTAATCCATTCAGATTCTTCATCTAGTTCAATGATGCCAGTATCAAGAATTCTATCTAGTTCATCCTTAACCTTCTCTTTATACCTTGGGTTCAACCTGTATGGTCTCTGTCGTATTTCATTAGCTCTAGGTTTTAGTGGAATATTCATCTCTCATAAGTTTCCTGCTATCCCCTTCATCTATGAGAATGTAGTGGGAAATAAGTCCCGATTTTCTCGTAATAATTCTGTCACCTTATCAGTTGTCTCATTGTTCCAATAGTCTCCTACGTGTGTAAAATTAGGGTTATCCATTGTCCCAATGTTGAATTGTTTTTTATTGATTGGTTTTGTATGCGACGGATACCATCTCTGTCCCTTCTATTGTGCATGTTCCTTCTGTCTCTGGTACCTAGACATTCCTAGGGTCCCCTTCATCGTATTCCTCCTCCGTGAAATTATAACATTCCAATAGATTTTGGAACATTAATTTGGTTGTGTGCACACTGCCTAGGTTCTTCTTCTATATATTCTACCTTTGAGAAGATCTTTGTTCGGATGGCTTGTAGGGTTGCTTCTATGGAGGGAGATTCATATTCAAATGTGAACATGACCTTGAATCTTTGGACCAATCCTTCCCATGATTTTATCTCTATGCGTGTCTCCAATTCTAAATACTAGTTCCTTGGGATTGTATCCAACGTGTGTATGAATCAGTGTGTCCATTATGTTTCTGACACTAAGCACCATAAAGCCCTACATTTTTCTACATGATTCATTGGGTCTCTTTATCCTGTGTATTTATATGCACTTAATTCTTCTTTAGGTCTGAAGCATATCTGTATGATCCTACTACACTGTGCCCAATCCTTAATACTCTTTCCGTGCGCGACCCACCATCTAACTGTAGTTTCTTTTAAGAAGACATCTAGTGCTAACGATCTCTGCTGTTCAGGTACTTGTAATTCAAATGATTTTATAAACAAATTAATTTCAGTTAGTCCATCATACATGGGTGGGTCATATAGTTATGTGCCATTCTAGTGAAAATATCGGTTTATATGGGCACATATTCTAGTTGATACTTCATGCATCCTCTGCTTCCAATTCTCTAGACCAACTTCTGAATCTAATGCGCATGAACTGAAACTTATCCAAATGAGAGAACCATCTATTGTTGGCTCAACATAATCCTCCATTCACGCAGTCATATTATATAAATTTTCCATGTCATTTGCTCTCACTGACTCTGTATATCTCTTACCTTCTAATAGGTCCAAGGGTGCAGTAACCTTTAGATCCCCGACCTCGAAGATCATCTCCCTTATTTTCAAGCTAATAATTTCTTGGTTATCAACCACCCATTCCAATCCCATTAAAGTTGGATATGGTTGACTATATTCTATGATCTCAATCACTTCAAAATCTTCCATGTTGCGCACCGCATCTATGTTTACAGGTACCCCCGTTAGTCTCCCTATCAGGACTATATTATGTTGATTCATGAGCCTTAAATGGCCATGGGACCATATTAATTCAGGTTCACCCATCATCTCCCATGTCTTCTTAGGTAGTACATTCACATCTGATCCTAAGTATAGGATAACATTATCCACATTGTATTCCCCAATCTGCGCATTAAACTTGAATTCCCCATTGGTTCTCGTCATGCGTAGTACCTGGTTTACCATTCACTATGTGACATGGGTGTCCCTTCCTTTTGTGAAATGATCAATCATTTTGTATAATATTCTAAGTGTAGTTCTATCTCTCATCAATTCTAGACAACTTTTAAAGAATTCAGTTAGTGTACTTACTTGCAAACTTGACTTTTCAGGTACCACTGGATCTTCTATATGAGGTAGCGATGATGTGGATGATTCCCCATGTGTTTCAAGTATTTCCTTTCGTGCACTCTGATATGTATCTTTTTTCTGTTGTGGGTTGAATGTTGGCATAGGCCTTGCTAACTTCCTTACTTACTGCTCCATTTGATTTCCTTGAATTTCCATATCAGCGCCTGTGCGAGCTCCTCCATGTGTAACGATTGCAATTTCTATTCCTTCACTATGTTTTTCAACTGATATCATTTGCACATTCTGATTCTGATGTAGATTTTGATTTGGATTGCCTCTAGCATGCCATTTTTCAACTAGTTGGGGACAATCCTCCATTGCGTGATCCAATTCTTTGCAATATGTGTATGTGGTACTTGGGTTATGGAAATATCAAGCCAAGTGTCCTAGTTGGTTAAACTTTATAACAAAGAATTGGTCCTCATCCTCCACGACCAAAATTCTCTCTTCCTTGACCTCTACCAAAATTTGCGTTGTTCCCCTGATTGAAACCTCTTTGAGTGTTATATTGTGCACCACTCCCATTTGCACCAGTATTCTCTTCCTGGATCCGATATATATCTGATGTGCGCTCCCTTAGTAGGTCGAACACACAACAATCCTTTTATTCATGTCCTACTGATTTGCATAAATTGAAAAACAAGTTCTTTGGAGTACTTTTGTATTTCTGGAGTAATGGACACTCAGTGGTATGATGTCCTCGTTTCTTACAGATCTTGCAGTATCCTCCCCCAAGTAGTTGATTTGATGCTCCTACTTCCAAGTACTATGCAGATGCTGGGAATTCATCCTTGTGGTGGCCCTATGTCCTGCAGTTGGTACACAAAATTTGTTTTCATTTTTCCCTTCCTCTGGTAAGCTCAACCAACTAAATTGTTAATGCAATTAACTGCGTCTAAACTTGTTCCATTCCCCCAATGTCTCCTGCCAGCGAAAAATCTAATTTCATCGTGATTTCTAGTTCCTCGGGCTGTAATGCAAACTTTTGTTGAGTTAGAGGTCTATGAATGTGGGGTAGTAATCCTACAATGAACCACTCTTGATGTTGTTGATATGAAATTTGGAAATTCAGTCTCCCCATTACATCATTAAAGTGTTGATCGTAATCCCATACTGAATCTCTTTGCACTTGTTTGATCTCCTTCAGTTCAATAATATGCTGCGATTCTGACTTTGGATTTTTGAACTCCTTTAATAACACTTGCTTGATTGTTCCAAAGTCCTATCCTATCCAGTAGATGTAATACCCTGTAACTTCATATACCATACTAGCATGCGTCCCCTAAATGTTGTCGCTAACTATGAAATATTCACTGCTTCGTCCTGTATTGTTTTAGCGGCCCAAACTATCTCATAGACAAACAAGTGTTGTTCTGAGTCCTCTGACCCTAATCCCTTGAATTCATGAAGTCTAAGAGTATAATCTATCCTCACCATGTTGGTATGTGTATTCCCTCCTCTTGGTGATATTGGTACACTCTGATTTTGACTCTGCGCACTACTCCCACTATTTCGATTGGTATTATTTTTTCCTCCTTGGCTAACTATGATGGCTTTAGACAAGCATTCAATTGCTATTTCTAATTGTGGTGACACACATGGGTTTGTGGATTCAATGCATGATCCTATCTGAGTAGGAATTATCGACTCTTTTATTACTGGACTAGACTAAAACCCATCTTCTCTACCTCCAATATCTGGTATCTCTATAATTCTGACTTGTGTGCAAGGTTCCCGTACTTCTGGCTCACTATGCGACTCTTCTCTCCCAACCCCAATTTTTTTTATTTTTTTATAGATATTTCCTCTGCGTAACTCTCCAAATTCGTAGTCTTACTCTAGTGTACTACCTTCTTGCATCCTCAATCCCTTCCTTTCTCTTTCATGGCTTCCTCCCTTTTCTCATGCAATCCTTCTGTTATCCTCCAAGTCCCCTATGTGCATAAAGCCTGTTTATTTGTCGGACTCCATTATCATCACATGCTTTTCACATAATAATATCTTTTTCCACATATTGAATGATTTCAAGAACCTCCCACATGGGCCTTTGAAAAAAATTCTTTTTGCAACACTGTATGACTGAATGCAATCTATGAAAAATTCTGTAACATAACCCCCTAGTATACTATCCAACCAAAATTCAACTGCTTGAGTAGTTGGGTTACTTACCGAATTTAACTGCCTAATCAGTTCCGGAGTCCAATTATTTGGTGCTACATCACTAAACCTTCTTGTCTTCTCTACTAACCTTTCTACCCACTCGATCATAATTTTTGGGAATTAGCCAAAGATAATTTCATGTTGATCTGTGAAAACATACTTTTGCATCCATTTCTCATCACTCATTTGAGGGTTCATGTTCTCTTATCGTGCAAAGTATCATTCTTTTTGTTCCAACCAATCAGTGATTTCTTTCTTAGTCGACCTCCAAATCATTCCCTTAGTCGCAAATTACTGGTCTCAACAACACAACCATTTTTTGGTTTCTTCTTTTCTGCGAAGGGGTTATCACACCCAGGGTTTGGGTTGATCGTGACCAACAAAACCCTCAAGACACCAGCCCTTTCGACATCACCTTCTTGCGTAGATGAAGTCTCACCCAAGGTATCTATTGGGGATGCAAGAACCATGTTTCTCCAACAGTAAGGGAAAGAGAGGCTGATGCATGAATCATTCTTCTTGATCTTAACTTATGTATGTTCTTTATTATCACCTAAACTATCACAGCCATACATGAACATTCTAGCATAACCAATTCCTAGACTAAATTCATTCTACAAAGTATATCATCATTCATGAATGCATAAGGACAAGTAAGAACACAAGACATAATATCCTCTCTAAACTCCTTCTTTATTCATCTTATTTCTTCCTAACTAACTATTGCATTCATGATCTTTCCATAACCTCAAATATCTTCCATGCACACCCTCTCACACTTACACACGCATCTCTCTCTCTCTCTCTCTATGTGTGTGTGTGTGTGTGTGCCTTTTTTTTCTATATTCCTATCCCGTTAAATATTTATACTCGAAAATATAGGGTTTCAAGTTCTATTCTTATCTATCCTAAAATAACCCATTACAAGGCATGACATAGCCATCTTCAGTTAACTGGCTATTTTTCTTCTTCCACTTCTTGTTCTTTATACATATTTTCTGCCGTCCTTCTATTTCTGGAAAGTTGCACTATCATCGTTTGCACTTCCTTTTCTCACTATCTTTCTTTATCCTTTTGTCTTTGTGTTATCTCTATCCTTTTCATCCTTCTGCGCCCTTTCTATCTTCTACGTGAATCCTTCCTTCTGTGTGATTCCTTTCTTCTAAGCGATTCCTTCCTTATGTGCACTTCCTGTCCAACACAACGCAACATACTTTAGTCAATCCCTTATATAGAATATTATTAAAGGCTTCCACCATGCCATTATCTTGCGGGTGATAAGGGATAATCTTATGATGTTGGATCAAAATTTTTCTAGTAAGGGTGGTGATTTTCTGACTAATGAATGAGATCCTTGGTCATTAGTTAAAATCCTAGGACACCCAAACCAAGTAATAATGTTTTCAAAGATAAAACTTGTTGTTGTATCTATACAACATCTTTAACAAGTTCCGCTTCATCCTAATGAGTCAAGTAATCTGTGGTAGTAATGATATACCTCACCTTAGAATGTCTTGTTGGGGAATTAACGAGTCCTATGAAATCAACAACCCATTTCTCAAAATCCTGTAGTTCCCAAACATGATGTAATGGGAATTCATCTCCATGTGATGACCTATCAAACCTATGACAAACGTCACATGCTCTAGCATATTATTTAACATCTTTAAAAATAGTAGGCCACCATAACGCTACCTAAAGCATCTTTTGCGTAATAGACTTACCTCATACATGACCTCCTACAACTCCACTATGATACTCCCATAAAATTTTAGGTCTTTTATGATCCAATAGATACCTTCTAAGAATATTATCCATCCCCAATTTATATAATTGACCTGCAATCAAGTGGTAGTCTGTTGCATGAACCACCAGATGTATTTTCCATGTTGCAAAATAACCATCGGGGAAGACACTAGTAGTCAAGAACAACACAATGTCAAAGAGATAGTATGGAACAACTTCAATATTAAATAGATCAACATTTGAGATTTGGTTATCTACAACTCTTCCAATTTCACCTGATTCTAACCGAGATAAATGGTTAGGTTCAACATTCAACTTTTTGGGTTATACAACAACCTCAAAAGAAAACTCCTGGAATAATAAAATCCATCAACAAATCCTTCCCTCCAATACATGATTATTAACCAAGTACTTCAAAGTTGAATGATCAGTGAAAAACTTGAAATTTCCTCCCAACAGGTAGTGTTTGAACTTTTGCAAAGCATAGACCATAACTAAACCTTCCCTTTCTGTAGTGGTATAGTTGTGCTCGACCCGAGATAACTTTCTATTGGTTGTGCAAGAACAAGACACAAATCAATACTAAAAGCATCAATATGAACATGAAATTCAACCTTCCAATATGGATATGTCAAAATTGGAGCACTACTTAGCTTCTCTTTTAATATATTAATATCTTGGTCCCATTCATAGGTCCTGTTGGGGTCCTATAATATAGGCAACTCGATTCTTCGACTGTTGATTTGGTGTTTCTCTTGTGATGATGAACCCATTTTCTTCCCTCCATTCTTTTCGCTTGATCCCCCATCACCCTACTACATCCTTCATCCATGCTGCGCCCTCAATCCCTTGTCCTATTGCCCCCATTGACTACCTCTCGCCCGCCACCCATCCATGAATAATCAGACTTAGGATGAACAAAAATAACAATAAAGTTAGTTAGATTAAATACGTAATGTTAGTATAGTTAGGATAGATTAAACTAATTAATAAATAACTAGTTAATAATTAATTATTAATTAAGTTAAAAATCTAGGTTAGTAACTAGTTAATATTTAGATTACTTAACACAAATTAATAAAATAAAGTGCAAAAACAATATAAAACATTAAAAATAAAATTAAAAAGGATTAAAAATAAAATAATATTAAATAAAAA
>CBVK0100154298.1:0-28757 GCA_900067695.1 Picea abies
TGATGCTCATTTCTTCAAAATCAAAATGGGATTGGAGGTGGCATCAAACAATTATGCTGAACTCATGACACTAAAACTCCTACTACAGTTTGCTGGGGAAAGGGGGGTCCGCTCTATCCAACTTTTTGGTGACTTTGGTGACTCTAAGAATGTTATCAACTGGTCTCAAAAAAGACTCTTTGTCAAAAGATGGGCTACAACTTCCTTTTGGTAGCTGGCACATAACAGAATCGGCGGGTGATAAAGTCTGTGAATATTACCACAGACCCTTTATAGAAGGCAACATACAACAAAACTGAATCTTTCTGTGGAATCTGCTACCACTAACTACCAGAGCCCTGTTGATTTATACATTGGCCTGATGTAAAGAACTTACTCCTGCACTATCTCTATGTCTATGTTGGCTACAGATCTTTGATTCTGTGAGATCAGACCCTTTTTGAGATTTGTGTGTAGATAAAATATGATATATATATATAGATATATATTGAAGAGAACTGAGGTACTATCAGGCTGCTAAATATGATCTGTCTTTGACCAGAATTTAGCTCTAAGTTTAATCTTCCAAAACTGTCCTTTGCTGCCTTTTAGGACAACAAACAATTAGGTAACTTTTTGCTGATAATTTTCATTGGTTAGGTGTTATTTGAGGTGCCCTTGCAAGTGTTTTTAGTATTTACATTCCAATGTTCGCACATGCAATAAAACTCAAACACATAATACTCCTCGGATCTCTACAAGTCTAAAATGCTGATCTAACAATTCTAAGCATGCATGAAATTGACACATAAGTTTTTGATCAACATGACCCTTGAAAAACCCCCATGGGGAAAACCAGTTTGGAGTAGATGTATATAGAAGGTCTCAAAGCAAAATGTACAACACAGAAAACATATACAAGTGAACTTGGTACAATATCAGCCCTTCTCGGATGCCTTGGAGTTCCTTGAAGATGTGCTTGCTAGCCTCTTGAAGCAAGGCACCCTTTACCTTGGTGCGCCCTTCCTCTCTTGCTAACTCTTAGCCCTTTTTCCTTGTCCCTTTACCTTTTCCTTTGAGATGTCTTTGCCTTTGCCTTTGCCCACTTGAACCTTGTTAAACTCTTGCCCTCTTGCCTTGGACTTACCGCCCTCTAAACAAGTGCGCCCTCCTTCTTCGCTTGTTGCGCACCTAGCCTTAGTGTGCCCCTCCTCTAGCAAGAACCTCACAATGGACTGGGTGCGCCCTTAGCCTCTCACTATGACTCCCTTCAAGTAGTGCGCCCCTCCTCCTCCATGAATCCTCTCATGAACATGGTGCATCCTCCTTGAAGCAATGCGCCTCTCCTCCTCCAAGTGCGCTCCTAAGCAAGGAATGCGCCCTCCCTCAAGTGAATGCCTCCAACACGATGAAAGCACCTCCACTCATGCCATGCACCTTCCTCCCTTAAGTAGCCATTGCCTTCTACCTTGTGCGCCCTCCTCTCCTCAAGAAATGCGCCCAAGTGATCTTTTCCTTCTCCTCTCCTCTCCTCTCAAATCTCTCAAGCGAAGAATGAATCTCATCTTTGCCCTATTCCCTCCTTTAGCCTCTCTTTGGCCAAACCCTAAAAGATCAATGGCCTAGATCCAATCTAGCCATGTCTAATCAATGGGTGAGACTTAATCCAAAAATCTCACTTAGGAAACCCACTTTCCTTAGTTTGCCTCATGTCCTTTAACTCACCCACAAAGTGAATTAAATGTCACTTTAATGACTTAAGTGACATTTCACTTTTGACTTAAACTCCTAAGTCAAAGTGAAATTAGAACATAAATTAAAGCAATGAGGGTAATAGTCTCCCCCTTTGTGTTTAGAGACTCACAAATACAAGGGGACCACTTTCCAAGGTACCCAAATCTCAACATATATTTGCATGGTTCTTCTTTTTTCTGAAGCTATTGCTCCTTTATTTTTGGAGGATTTTTAGTCGGCTGTGGCCATGAATCATCTGACTTTTATCTAGATGATCAGTGCCATATGGCACTTACAAAATGTAATTTTGTCTCTTCGGATGAATAAAATTATGCTTTTTTTCTGTGGAAAAAAGAAGAAGGTAAATGTCTTTAAAGAAAATAAAATGCATGTGCCCTTCGAAGAGGACTGGGATTGGGCTCCCGCAGACCATAAAGTGAAAAGACCTGGAAGATAAGAGAAGGACAACCAAGAATCCCAGAGAATATCGAGAAGACAAAGGTAAGATGGTAAATGATTGTAGCATAAATGGACAGAAGAAAAACTGAAAGGGTAGAGTTAATGTTCGACTCATTGTGATGGAAAAATATCGTGACCTTCACTTTCTTGCAGCTGGCTCCTTTATAGGTACATGTTGTGGTTGAGGTGGCATAACTGCTCTCAATGTTGAAGTAGTTAGGGTTTGCTTTTCTAGAACTTTCCATGATTCCTTTTTGGAGTAAACCACTTTTGATTTTTTAATTTATTGAATTCTCATTAATGACTTTATGTCATTAAAATTCGTGCCTCCAAGTAGGGCCCACTTATTCCTTTAATAAAGTTTATTTAATAAACTTTATTTTCAAAATTTTCAATTTGACTGCCTTTAACAAAAGCGGACTGTGTTTTAATTTTCTGAGTACGATACTTGTCCTTTCAACCATGGAAAACATTTTAGATGCAATCTTCATCATCTAATCTTTTTAACGAGTCCTCCTGAGCTCAATTTGGAGTTCTCGATCTCAAGATATGAGTTCAGGAAGTTGAGGTTCCAAGCAGATCTCTCATCAAACCATGAGAAAATAGCTAATTGTTATTTCAATTTTTTTGGGAGGGTTATGGCTAATTTCTCCTCTTGAAACCTATTCCATCATCTTCCTTGTCGAATTACCTTTCCAATGAGGTAAAGTTTGCCCCAAACAGACACCCGGATCTTGAGTTATGGCTTCCAGAAATTCGTCGCTCAACAACCTTTCATCTGACTCATGGGTTAATCTTAGCCCTTGATTTAATTTCTTCCACTCCATTAAAATTTCGACTTTTTCCTTTAAAATGATATCCCACATGCATTTTGTTCAAGAGTTTTTAAGTATTTATAATGAAAAGTTTACCATAGTACTCATGTGGAACAAAGAAGACTATAGAGACTTTGGTGTAGCTCTCGTGCCTTAGGAAAATTTCATGAATTAATAAAATTTTGATGATCCAGTCAACGTCCAATCATAGCCCTATCATAACCCAGTCAGTGCCCATGTCATTGCCATGTGTCACTCGTGGGTTGGTCCATTTCATCACCACATGCCATTATGGTATTGGTCCACCTCACTACCACATGTCATCTGAGGATATGTTCATGTCATAGCCACATGTCCTAGTATGGTAGGTCCATGAAAAGGGGGAAGAAACATGGGATAGGAATTAATATTAAAAAATTAATGGTAGGGTTTGTGGAGTTATGGGAATGCGGAGGTAAAGGAGGTAGGTGAGAGGATAGAAATTGGTAAAAATGACTAAGTATGAGGTGAAAAAGGGGAATGAAGAGTGCATATTAGTCAATGCGGAGGTGCGGATGTGCGGACCTACGAACATGGATATGAGGAGTAAAGAGGTCCGCTCCGAAACGAGAAATATGGCTAAGTATGAAAACAAGTGAAAAGTGAAAAGTGAATGTAGACCTGCAGACTTGTGGCGCTGGACACCCAAGAAAGAGTTGAGGGATGCTATGTAGCTCTGCATCCGTATTGCTTGAATTTGGCTAAGTGTTGGAAGAGTAAAACATGGTAAGTGTTGGGGAAGTATACAATGGAGTTACGTGAAAACAAGAAAATGGAAATGAAATATGAAATCTGGGAAAAGAATAATGGAAAAATGGAAAAAAAGAAAATGTAAATGAATTACGAGAATGAACT
Organism: Picea abies; assembly: GCA_900067695.1. NCBI lineage: Eukaryota > Viridiplantae > Streptophyta > Pinopsida > Pinales > Pinaceae > Picea > Picea abies. Next base: position 3,882 of record CBVK0100154298.1, read on the forward strand.
AGAAAGTGGAAATGAATTATGGGAAAATGAACGTAGAAATTGTGAAAATGTAGAAAATGAAAAATGAAATTAGGAAAAAAGGAAATAGGAAAAGTAAAATGGTAAATGGAAATGTAAAATGGTAAATGGAAAATGAAAATGAATTATGGAAATGATGTGTAAATGAATTATGAAAATGGCTAAGTGGTGGGTATTATGAAAATGAACTAAGTGGATAATGAAAATGAAAATGGGTTAAGTATGGAGATGGTTAAATGTGGAAATGGTTAAGTATGGAGAATAATGAGGCGGGAGAGTAGAGTGGAAAGAAGGAAAAATGGCTAAGTATGGGACAAGGCCATTATGCGGGTCACGAAAGTGAGAGGGTCATTCTGTAGGATGCGGGACTGTGGACCTGCAGACCTACATATGTATGGAGAAAGGGTGAGGAGGTCCGCACCAAAACGAGAAATACGACTAAGGGAATGTTAGCTTTTTAGCTTGGGAGGTACTCCGCATGTTTTGTATTGTATGCGGATGTAACCTTATGTTGACACTACTAGGTAGTTAACTTTGTAATGGGTTTTTATAAAGTTGTAAAGTGGTTCTTTTATTAAAGTGACGTTTTTTAATAAAGTGTACCTTCTAATATTAAAGTGATTTTATTTCATAAAGTGCACTTATGTAATAAAGTGAAATGTACTTTAATATTTTAAGTGATTTATTTTGGAGGGATGAATCATCGCCCTTGATGTAAGGCAAGATTAGATCTTGGCCTTTGGATTTAGTGTTGGGGAAGGTGAAAAAACACTTGGGAGGGAAAAGGTCATCTTCAGATTTTATAAAATAATGCATTGGGTAGTGTGCAAGACACATTGAGAGAAGGAGCTTGAGAGATTTTCTGAGTAAGATTGAGAGAGGAAAGAGGGTAGCAAGGAGGGCACATTTTCCAAGAGAGCTAGGGCGCAAATCCCAAGGAAGGCATTTTTGTTTTAGAGTGTTGTTTTTTTTATTTGTTGAGACAGGTCGTACTGTACAGATCCGTATAGGTCATACAACAACAAATTCGGGCACGAAAATCGAGGCAAGGGTTGGCACGATTTTCGAGGCAACTTTGTCTGAATTTATTGAAGGAGGTCGATCATATAGAAGAAGGTACAACAATCTGTTGTGGGCACAAATTTCGAGGTGCTGTTTTCAGCAAATTCGTACAACTGTACGGACTATGGCATAGTTTTCAAGGCAAATTGTTGTGGGACAATTTTTGTGCTATAATTGGTTTTCTCTTGGCTAGAAATGTGTTATTGCTGCTGATATGTACTTTCCTGAAGCTGAATAATAAATCTCCCTCTCATTGAGTTTCCCCACATTGGGGTTTTCCCTGGCATTGCCTAAATTTCTGAGTTTTTCTGAGTTGATTGGTTGCTGTTCGTTGTGTTTATTCCACTGCAAAATTGCTTAGCAATGTGTATTTCTGCTTATGGTAATTTTTGAATGCGGGTTTAGACATTTCAGAGTTCATACAAGATAGTTATCTCTAGGTTCCTAAGTGTATGACAAAATTTGTTCTTGCTGATTTTGTCATTTAATTTCTACATGGTATCAGAGCTTGGGCTATGAGTGACAGTGAACAGTGAGATTTTTGGGCAAGGGTTGAAGGGGGAAATCTATTGTTTGTTTTCCTTTGAACAGTGACAGGGAATATGGCTGCATGTATTAGATTTGAGGATCGGTTGGATGGCATTTCCAACTATTTGTAGTGGAAGGTTCAGATGTCGGCTGTTCTCAAGGAGAACAAGATTTGGAACTATGTCAGTTCTATTGTTGTGGTTCCCACAACAGATCCTATTACTTTGGATTTGCATGAGGTCAAGGAGGCCAAAGCTCAGAGGATTATTCTGGATGGGGTGAAGGATCACCTTATCCCACACTTGGCTGAGAAGAAGATAGCCAAAGAGATGTGGGATGCACTTAAGAACTTATTGGAGGAAAAGAATGAAAACCGAAAGATGGCCTTGAAGGCTAAGTTGCATGATACCAAGATGGGTAAGGAGGAGAGTGTTTCTTCTTATCTTACCCGGGTAGCTCAAGTGAAAGATGAGCTGGCTGCAGTTGGAGAGGTCATATCAGATTCATAGTTGATGAGGATAGCTTTGAAAGGCTTCACCAAGGAATGGGAAGTCTTCGTGAAGTGTGTGGTGGGTCGTGAGCATCTTCCAGATTGTGGAGCAGATTGTGGGACGATTTCACTCAGGAGGAGATCCGAGAGGGATCTCAGAGCAGTGGACAGAAGACAGATGGAGTTGATGAGAATGTTGCTCTTGCTGCAAAGAGCAAGAAGAAAGGAAGTTCCGGGAGGGACTTGAGTAAAGTCAGATGTTACTGTTGTAACAAGTTGGGGCACCTTGCTTCTCATCTTCCCGAGAGGAAGAAGAAGAAGGAACATGAGGGGCCTGAGACAGCTGCTACAACAGCCATGGAGGACTTTGCTTCCAAGTATGACAGGGAGCTTTCTTTGGTTACCCTAGTTTCCAGTGTTGGTAGTGGAGGATTTGGGGGTGATATTAGATGGATTGTGGATAGTGGAGCCTCTTTCCACATGACAAGAATCTGGCAAGTATTCCTAATTATCACAGAGACAGGTCTTGACTGACAGGTGGTAAATGAAGGTGGCATGGTGCGAACTGTACGTGGAGTTGGACAGGTTAGATTTCGACACGAGTATGGAGGTTTCCTAGAGCTTGATGGAGTTCTCTTTGTTCTAGGTTGAGGGTTGACTTTCTCTCAGTCTCAGCCTTGGAGGATGTAGGATATTGTACATTGTTCAAGAGGGAACATGTCTTTATCTACAGGGAGGGAGTGGACCCGGTGGAACTGCAGCTTAATCGGGTGGACATGTTGTATATATTGCGAGGACAACCTTCAGGATATGATTCAACGTCGGATGAGGAGCATGAGGAGGCTCCTGAGACTGCGGTGGTACCAAGGATTTAGTCTTGCATTCTGAGAGAAAAGAATGAGTCTCTTCTGAGCACTGGCAGGAGGCTCAGCTGGTGTGATCGAACCAATGCTTAGGGTGGAGTGGATTCTCCAAGGAGTTTAGGGTTTTGGATAACTGTCAGGAGAAGATCTTCTAGTTCGAGTTCTGTGCAAGTGTTGAGGATGGCTCCAGGTTCAGAGGGAGCTCATACTGAGCACAGTGTGATGGGACCATATGATGGAGATGGCAACGAGTACATCCCTCGCTAAGAGGGATTGTTAGCTTTTTAGCTCGGGAGGTACTCCACATGTTTTGTCTTGTATGCCGATGTAACCTTATGTTGGCACTAGTAGGCATTTAACTTTGTAATGGGGTTTTATAAAGTTGTAAAGTGGTTCTTTTATTAAAGTGACTTTTTTTAATGAAGTGTACCTTCTAATATTAAAGTGACTTTATTTCATAAAGTGCACTTATGTAATAAAGTGAAATGTACTTTAATATTTTAAGTGATTTATTTTGGAGGGATGAATCATGGCCCTTGATCTTGTAAAGGCAAGATTAGATCTTGGCCTTTGGATTTAGGGTTGGGAAGGTGAAAAGACACTTGGGAGGGAAAAGGTCATCTTCAGATTTTATAAAAGAATGCATTAGGTATAGTACGGATTCGTACAGGCCGTACAATAGCAAATTCGGGCATGGAAATCAAGGCAAGGGTTGGCACGGTTTTCGAGGTAGCCTTGGGTGAATTTAATGAAGGAGGTTGGCCGTACAAAAGAAGGTACATCAGCCTGTCGTGGGCACAAATTCTGAGGTGCTGTTTTCAACAAATTTGTACAACTGTACGGACTATGGCACGGTTTTAAAGGCAGATTGTGGTGGGATAGTTTTTGTGCTGTAAGTGGTTTTCTCTTGGCTGAAAATGTGTTATTGCTGCTGATATGTACTTTCCTGAAGCGGAATAATAAATATCTCTCTCTCATTGGGTTTCCCCACATTGGGGTTTTCCCTGGCATTGCCTAAATTTCTGAGTTTTTCTGAGTTGATTGGTTGCTGTTCATTGTGTTTATTCCACTGCAAAATTGCTTAGCAATGTGTATTTCTGCTTATGGTAATTTCTGAATGTGGGTTTTAGACATTTCAGAGTTCATACAAGACAATTATCTCTAGGTTGCTAAGTGTATGACATAATTTGTTCTTGTTGATTTTGTCATTTAATTTCTACAGGGAAATGGGGTGAGTGATCCCGCAAAGAAAATGAGACTAAGTGTGGTTCTGAGAATCTAATCGAGGTTCCAAGAAAATCTTAGTTCCGAAAAAATTAACTGTGTTGTACATGGAAAAATTACTCTTTGGGTGACTAGACAAAAATCTGGATATCTTGAGCATCCAAACTCGGATTTTGATTCCAAAAAATGTGTGACGAAGTTGAGACTGAGGGCTACACAATGAGCTGATAATTTTTCAAAATTTCATTCTTCTGATATGGATTTTTTTATTATTATTCCAAGAGCGGGAAATCAAGGTTATCAAAGTTTCTAATCAACATTAGGCTTACACATGTGAATGACTACACTCCAAGGGTACGCATGTCGAACTCTAAGGTGATGTTGTCCACAAGCAAGACTCTAATGCAAAGGCACTCCATGAGATGTGTCCAACGCTCGTCCTTTAAGCCTCCAATGACTCCAATCATCCTCTTAAGCCATGTACTTCACTTGGTCCACTCCCTCTGCATGAACACCGTTGCCACCCAGGCATCTGCATGTCAACTCCATGCCTCCATGCAAGCATCCAAGCTACTCCATGTTGTCTAGGGCTCAATGCCCTTCTGTTGAATACCGAATGCTCCTCCAATGCAGGGCATTCTCTAAGCAAGCAACCTCCTCCATGTGGCCAACATGTAGAATGCCACCAAACAGTTTGAAGATCTTCGACACCCTAAGGAAGAATGTCATGCAAGCACCCAATTGAGGTCAAGCAACCACCAAGTAAGCCATCTCCAATGTGCAAATACATCACAGACCATCAAGGGGTTATTCATACACCATGTAACCCGAATCTCATGAAGCACCCCAAACATGGTGTAAACACTTTTAGAGTAACCTTGAAAGCTAACATTAGAGTGACGAACCATGCTACCACGAAGAGGAAGGAGAGAGTTGAGTCACCACTTGATTTTAGGGCAAAATTGAGAAACCTTAGGACAAACAAAGAAAAGAGATGGAGGGAAGGCGACTAGGTTAATTAGGGTTTAAGTGTTTATTACCCTTCATATTGTATGGGGAGTAAACTTGTGATTTTCATCACATGATGGGGTTTTTAGGATGGCATATTTGGCATTGGATGGATTTAGGGCACACATATTCATGACAATTTTGCTTGCATCCATGTACTTGACTTGGAGATAATGCTTTCTCTTGGTTGAGTTGTTGTTTTGGGTTGGAGGAGATTCATGTTGATGTTTGTAGCATCAGATAGGTATACTTCCACATAGGTCTAAGTGTCTAGATGTGTGCAAGTTGTCCAAAGTCTTCAACCTTAGTAATTTACTTTAATTAAAGGAATTACTAAAGTAAAGTGCTTTTTATAATTAAAGTGAGTTCAATTTGATGAAACGCTAAGGTTATTAGCATTAGTGAATTAAATGAATCTTAGCCATTGATCTCAAGTGAGTTGGGATCTAATTCCAACCATTAATCACTTTGGAGATTAGGGTTATGTTTGATTCGGTCATAACTCAAGATTATAAAAGAAAGGCTAGATGAAGGAGAAAGACATCCTCATCCACATGAAGAGCAAAGGACTTTTGCTCAAGTGCTTGAGTCATGAAGGACTGTGATTCAAGGGGATCTTAGTAAGGGTGAAGAAGGACTTCCATCTAGAGATCAAGTCCAAAGGAGGAAAATGTATGTAGTGAAACAAGGAGAAGAAAACTAGTAGCCAAAAATCGAAGGATAGATTTGTTGATATTACGGTTGTTGTGGGAGGTATTAACCTCTACGTGTAACCTTTGACGAGACTAGAATATTCCAGGAAGCAAGAGAAACCCTAAATAGTTGGTTAATAACCCTAGAAGACAAGTCGGCTCAAGAGAATAATTTATATTAAGTTATTAGCCTCCAAGAGAAGAAGTCAGCCCAGTTAAGTGACTTGGAGGACTATAAATAGAGGGCGCTTGAGCTCATTTGTACTCACTCACTCTCACAACTGCATAAGGACTAGTGGTGCACATGACTGGAGGAGAGCTGCAGCTGATGCAGTGGTGACATGGTCTTTGGTTATGGCTTGGACTTTCTGCTTGGTATGCTAGCTTTGGAGAGAGGTACCCTACCTTGGCTGGCTATTGGTTCTAGTGATTGCTTCCAGAATTATTCTGTTTGTCAGGGTTAAGGTGCTCGGGGCTGGCCTTTGTGCCTATGGTTGGGTGACAATATAATGATATTGTTTGTGGTGAAACAAGCACACGTATTATTTTAATATGTTATGGGCCCACACTATCTTCGGACAATCTAACCATTGGAAGGTAGATTGGGAGAATTTACTCAGTTGCAGTTGCAATTAGAGTTTTGCTGCAACAACGAAACCCTAACCCTCTTGTTGAGGCATCTTAAGTGAAGCGCTTGACCTAATTTGTGGATAGCCTAGTGTGCCCTAGCCAAGCGCACCTCTTGGTACTCTCAGCAAGCCAAGGTGTCAAGTTTGAGTTTTTGGTCAAAGTCAAAGGTTGACCAAGTCAAAGTCAATGCAACCATGACTTAGTCTATGAAGTTAGAAAACAAGTTAGAAGGGGCTTTAAACTTCAGAGCATGGAAGACAAGGATTGACCTCATCCTTGCCTAGAATAAAGTCCTAGATATCGTAAAAGGCAATATCATGGAACCACAGTTTGAAGCAGGAAAAGAAAAGGAACCTCAGAACGTTGTAGCACTAGAGAAGTTCAAGGAAAATGACATTAATGCTATGAGTATCGTAGTGGACTCTGTAAAGGACCACTTGATACCCTACATTTCTCATCTTGACTCATCTAAGAAGATGTATGATGCTCCAACAAACCTTTTCTTAGTGAGAAATATTGGACAAGTGATGAGTTTGAAGAATGAACTCTGTGACACTAAGATGACAAAGGATGACACCATAACTTCATACTTTGTGAGGATTTCTCAGTTGAGAGATCAACTACAAGTTATTGAAGAAGCCATCCCAGAAAAGGAAGTTGTGAACATAGCACTCAATGGTCTTTCTAGATCATGGGATGCATTTGCTGCAAGCATGAATACAAGGAAGGAGTTCCCAACGTTAGAAGAACTTTGGACCTGTTGTGCAAAAGAAGAGACAAGGTTAAACTCCAAGGGAAAACCTCAGAAGGAAGAAGATGCTCAAGCCTTTACAACAAAGTTTAAAAGACATGGAGGTAAGAAGAGATTTGATTCAAGAAAGAAGTTCAAGAGAAATATGTCAAAGGTACAATGCTTTGAATGCCATGATTATGGCCACTACAAAAGGAATTGTCCTAAACTAACAAAGAAGAGAAAAGAGAGACATCACGCATCAGTTGCCAATGATGAATGTTGAAATTCTGAGGTCCTATGAGGCTGCCAACTAAGGTCTGTCCTTGACCTTAGTATGGCTCTAAGTTTCAACTGTTTTGCTGTCTTCTTTTGCTGTTTTAGGACAGCAAACTGTCATGTACTTTCTGCTCAATGTTTTATAGGTTAAGTGCTCTTTTAAGGTGCCCTTGCAAGTGTTTTCTTGTCACAATATTAGCACATGCAATATAACTTAAAACACATAACACTACCTCTAGATCTTGAAACTCTAAAATGCTGTTCTACACTTCTAAACATGCACAAAAATTGACACAGGTATTTTTGGTCAACATGACCCTGGATAAAACCCCCCCGGGGAAAACCAATTTGGGATATCTGTCTATATAATGTGATTAAAGCAAGAGATACAACATGTAATGAAATACAATGGAACCTGTATACATAACAAGCTCCTCACGAGACTTGCATCAAGAACCAGAAGGAGAAGAGACCAAAACAGTGGTGCGCCCTCTCCCTTGTTGCCCTCTGAACTGAACTGAGGCGCCCAAGCTCTTCTGCTGCCCAATGAAGAAACCCCTCCACAGGAATGTCCTCTCCTGTGCTGCCTCTCCACTGAAACTGTCAGAGCTCAAATCCTCCAAGCAGATTTGCTACCAGGTAGCTGCCAGTCATCTCAACTCATGCGCCCCCCTTTGTGCAAATCTGATCACAAAAAATAAACTGAGACTGAAAAGGGAAATCTCTCACGATGAAAGCATGCGCCCTCCTCCTAGCCTCCTCATGCATCAGACCTCAACCAGATCTGACAAGTATTCCTCTCCTGCTGAACATCTGAAGGAAATCTGTTGCGCCCCTCCTCTCAAGATGCGCCCTCCTCCATGCAAATGCTCCTGAACTGAAAAGGATGGCTATGGCTCCATGGATGAACTCACCATGCAAGCCACAAGCTCCAAGAGTCTCTCTCAAACTCTCAAGGGTTTTGGCTCAAACCCCAAGAAGTGCAAACCCTCTCCTCCTCAAGATGGTGCGCCCCTTCTCCTCTTCCTCACAAGTCTCAAGTGAAGAATGAGTCTCCAAATGCACTTTTCCCTCCTTTTGGTCTCCTCATCCCAACCCTAAAAGATCAATGGGGGACCACTTTCCAAGGTATCCAAATCTCAACAATGAAGAACCTTCAAAGAACACAAAGTATGATGAAACAAATTTCTTCTACTATTCAGCTCTTACTGGAACCATTGAAGATGACATGTGGCTGATCGATAGTGGAGCTTCAAGGCATATGACAGGTGATCGTAAGAATTTCTCAAGCATGAAGGAAAAGAAGACACCTCATAAAGTAGAGCTTGGAGACAAGAACTCTTATGCAATCAAGGGAATTGGACAAGCTACTATCAAAATGGAATTAGGTAACTCTATACATCTTAGTGATGTTTTTAATGTTCTTGGTTTGAAAAAGAATCTAGTATCTATTTCCTGTTTGGAAGAGAAAGGAGATAGAGTAGATTTTGTGGATGGAAAAGTTGTTGTATGGTCTAAAGATTCAAAGATAGAAGACGCTAGAGTCATTGGAATCTGTGAAGGAAGATTGTATAAACTCCTAGGTCAGAATACTCAAGCTCTAGTACATGATGAAATCAACCCTAGTGAGTTATGGCATAGAAGGTATGCTCACCTTCATTATCAAGCCTTGCCATCCCTAAAATAGATGGTTGTAGGCATACCAAATTTACAATCAGTACATGAAGGTGTGTGCAGAGGATGTGCACTTGGGAAGAATATTAAGAAACCATTTCCAAGTAGTGAGAATATATCCAAAGGGATCTTAGACTTAATACATTCAGATATATGCGGTCCTATGCTAGTGAAGTCTCTAGGAGGATATCTTTACTATGTTACGTTTATAGATGACTTCTCAAGAAAGACATGGTTGTATATGTTAAAGACCAAGGATGAAGTATTTAGCAAATTCCAAGAATTCAAGGCTGAAGTAGAGAACCTAACAGATAAGAAGATCAAGATAATAAGATCTGATAATGGAGGAGAATACACCTCCAAGGAACTCGTTGCCTTTTGTAAAGAAGTTGGGATTAGGAGGGAGCTCATTGTACCCCACAATCCTCAACAAAATGGTGTGGCTGAAAGAAAGAACATAACTATTGAAGAATCGGTCAAGGCAATGATGAATGATCAAAATCTATCTATGTTCCTATGGGGAGAAGCAACCATGACAACTGTTTATATTCAAAATAGAAGTCCACATAGAATATTGAAGGACGTGACTCCAGAAGAAGCCTTCTCCGGAAAGAAGCCAAGTGTTGAGCACTTGAGAATCTTTGGATGCCTCGTCTATATTCATGTTCCCAAGGATAAGAGAAAGAAGTTGGAACCTTCAGGAAAGAAAGGTATATTCGTTGGAAATAGTGAATCATCAAAAGCATATAGAATTTATGTTCCAGGTCAGCAGAAGGTTGAAATCAGCAGAGACATGAATTTTGATGAAAGGATTGCATTTAAGAAGTCCATAGAAGATTCCATAGACTCCAACAAAGAAGAGGAACATGAAGATACCAAAGAAGAAAGTACATGTTCTCCAAAACACCCTAGTGAAGAACAAGAACCACCACATGAACATGTGGAACTAGTTATTGCACCTAAGACTAGAAAGAGACCAGCATGGCTTGAATCCACCTTGTAGGAAGCAGAGAAGCATAAAGCTCCCAGTGGCACCTTCAGACAAAGTAAGAAACCCAAGAGGTTCTTCAATTATGCAACGCTCATGACAAGTATTGTCAATGCAAAACCTTCCACCTTTGAGGAAGCAGTCAAGTAGAAAAAATGGAAGGAGGTCATGATGGAAGAATACCAATCTATTATGAAAAATGATGTATGGGAAGTTGTGCCTAGACCTAAAGAGAAGTCTGTATTTACTTCAAAGTGGGTTTATAAGATAAAGCATGGTGTAGATGGAAGTATTGACAAATACAAGGCGAGATTTGTGGCTAGAGGATTCTCTCAACAGGAAGGAGAAGATTATGATGAGACGTTTTCTCCGCTTGCCAGATAATCATCTATCAGGTCCATCATATCTCTAGTAGCTTCCATGGGTTGGAGTTTACATCAGATGGATGTAAAGATCGCCTTTCTCAATGGAGTGATTGAGGAATAAGTATATATAGAGAAACCTCAAGGTTTTGAGGTACACCCGAAAGAAACCCAAGTATGCAGATTGAAGAAGGCCTTGTATGGACTCAAGCAAGCTCCAAGAGCTTGGTATGCACGTATTGATAGCTACTTGACAAGACTTGGATTTTCCAAGAGTCGTGCTGATCCAAATCTCTATTACAAGGTTGTGAATAATGCACCTGTGATTCTACTTTTATATGTTGATGATTTGTTTTTGATGGGTGCAGAGCTTCTCATTATTCAGTGTAAGAAGGAGCTAGCCATTGAATTTGATATGAAGGATCTTGGTCTCATGCACTACTACTTGGGACTAGAAGTATGGCAGCAGCGTGGTGAAGTCTTCCTAGGACAAGGGAGGTATGTCATAAAGATCCATCAAAAGTTTGGGATGATGGATTTCAAATCCATGGCAACTCCAATTGTAACAGATTTGAGGAAGTTGAGAGACTTTGGTTCTAATCCAGTAGACTCGTCCTTGTACTGACAATTGATTGCCTCCTTGATGTATTTAGTGAATACTAGGTCGGACATTTGCTTTGGTGTGAACATGTTGAGCCAGTTCCATGTGGAACCTAGACAAGAGCATTGGATAGCTGCAAGGCATATCTTGGGATATCTTTGTGGGATGATAACTTATGGTTTGAGATATGCCTCAAACAGTGATGTACAACTGCATGGATTTACTGATTCAGATTGGGCAGGGAGTGGAGATGACATAAAGAGTACTTTTGGTGTTTCAGTATGGGATCTGCTATGATATCATGGGCTAGTAGAAAACAGAAGTTTGTTGCACTCAACACTGCAGAAGTAGAGTATATTGCAGCTTGTGATGCTTGTACGAAAGAAGTGTGGCTCTGTAAGTTGGTTTTTGGACTGTTTGATTGGGTGCTGGATTCGACTGTGATATATTGTGATAACCAAAGCTGTGTGAAGCTATCAGAGAACCCGGTGTTCCATGACAGGTCGAAGCACATTGAGATCAAGTGCTATTTTCTCCATGATAATGTCTAGAGGGGAGAAGTGGTTCTCCAGTATATCTCCACTGATGAGTAGACTGTAGATATTTTGACAAAACCTTTGTCCAAGATAAAGTTTGCATACTTGAGGGACAAGCTAGGGCTCGTGGAGATTGCTTCCTTACTTGAAAGGGAGGAGATGACTTCCTCGATTGGGAGGGAGCACTGAGATGTGGCATCATGGACTGTCAGTGAGCTGCGGATTTGTATCATGCTAGTACAACTTAGAGATGGTCATACAACTTAGAGATGATGCTTGCATCATGCTAGTACAACTCAGATATGATACAGATGGTTGGAGTTGTTGATATAGTGGCTTGGGGAGCATCGTGCTAGTATAACTTAGAGGTGGACAAACACCTTAGAGATGCTGCTTGCATCATGCAAGTTATGTTCATGCTAGTACAACTTAGAGACGATGATGGTAAGCTGCATCATGCTAGATATGGCCATGGGAGTACAACTTAGATATGATGTATTGATATCATGCTAGATATGTCATGCTAGTACGGCTTAGAGACAACCATACAACTTAGAGATGATGCAGGATATGATCATGCAAGGACAACTTAGATGTGGCATACAACTTAGATATGATGTATTGACATCATGCTAGATATGTCATGCTAGTACGGCTTAGAGATGACACAGTGAGGCATCAATCTACATCATGCGAGTACAACTTAGAGGTGACATACAACTTAGATATGATGCATTAGCATCATGCTAGTACGATTTAGAGATGATGTAGATGATACTTCGGATCACGCCAGTACAACTTAGATATGATGCATTCGCATCATGCTAGTACGACTTAGAGGTGATGCAGCTGATGACATTGTTGATGCATGATGATATTCGATGATATGATTTGATTGTTGTGGAGACTGTATGTCTCTGGGCATAGCTGTATGCTACTATGGTGGATGTGATCCACTGGTAGTGACTGTGTGTCAATAGTTAGTGGTTGTGTGCTACTAGGAGTGGTTGTGTACCACTGGATAGTAGTTGTATACTACTATGGATAGACACAATTGTGTTCTATTGGATGGCATTGTTTTGATTGCCATGGAGACTATCTAGATAGATAGTGATGATGGTGCTCGTGATTTGATCATGAGATAGCCTGCGTGGCTATGAAGATGCTACCGGTTGAATGGTCTGTTTGTGCTCAAGACCATTGCCTTTAATACCTCCCTAGCTAGGAGGGAGTGTTGATATTATGGTAGCCGCGAGAGGTATTAATCTCTACGTGTAACCTTTGACGAGACTAGAATATTCTGGAAAGCAAGAGAAACCCTAAATAGTTGGTTAATAACCCTAGAAGACAAGTTGGCTCAAGAGAATAATTTATATTAAGTTATTAGCTTCCAAGAGAAGAAGTTGACCCAGTTAAGTGACTTGGAGGACTATAAATAGAGGGCGCTTGAGCTCATTTGTACTCACTCACTCTAACAACTGCATAAGGACTAGTGGTGCGCATGATTGGAGGAGAGTTGCAACTGCTGCAATGGTGACTTGGTCTTTGGTTATGGTTTGGACTTTCTGCTTGGTACACTAGCTTTGGAGAGAGTTACGCTACCTTGGTTGGCTATTGGTTCTAGTGATTGCTTCCAAAATTATTCTGTCTGTCAAGGTTAAGGTGCTTGGGGGTGGCCTTTGTGCTTATGGTTGGGTGACAATATAGTGATATTGTCTGTGGTGAAACGAGCACACCTGTTATTTTAACAAGATTTATGGGGAGCAGTTGTATAGTGGCAGAATTTGTTTTGTAGGTGAGCAGTGCCATACGCGTTGGACAGGTAGTTTTGGGCGTACGTATGCATTGGACAAATAGCCCAGGGCGCGTACATATGCATCAAACAGATAGTCGGCGGTGCGTACATACACGCCGTAGAGGCTAGATAGGGCGCATACAGATCGTACAAGGCTGTCCAGGGACAACTCAGTAGAGGGTTTCTTCAGGGCCAGAGTTGCCAGGTTTTTTGTAATTTGTATTTTTTCTCTGTGGGATATTTTCCCAGTAAGGGAGCCCTTGTAAGCTTGGAGTCATTATTTAATGAGAAATTGAATTGAAGGGTAGAATTTCTGTGTGCATGTGTGAAGTTTGGTTTCTAGTTTTGCTTGCGCTGTTTTGTTTTATTTCTAGCCAATATATTCTATTCTGTGTGTTGTAATTTAATTATCAGCAAGGAAAAACACAAGGTAGTAATTTATCTAGGTGCCGGGGATTGAGATTTTGCAACAATTCACTTCTCTCTTGTGGGTGGTCATGTTTTGATGACTTGTGGTGCTTTTTTCATGTTGCATACTAGTAGGTGCTAGATGATGAGATGCTCCTTTGATGCTATGGTGTTTATTGATGAGTTGGCTTGCTCTTAGTGGATGATATCTTGATGCATTTGGTACCATGGTTGGAGGATGCTCATCTCTTTCCTTTTGGAATGGTTGTCATAATTGGTGCACTCATCATGTTGTATGCTTTCGTTGGTGGATCAACATTCTAGTAGATTATTCTTGATGGCTTTCATGAGATATTTTGAGGATAGTGTGCCCTATATTACATGAATCTTTGTAGCCTTGTGTGTCATGCTTGATATATGTGCTTGGTTCTATGGTGATCTTGACCTTATATAATGAGGTATGGCTCTTGTGGGTGTGCTTAACATAAAAAGGCAAGATAGTTATGCAAGTATTTTTCTGCAAAACTTCTTGATTGAATGGTTGCATTACTTATTTCTTGCATATATTTATAATTTTGCTGAATAAACCCTAGGTGACAAGCACACATGGTAGGTCCTTGTCTCATGTCCCCATTAAGATATTTTTCAGTGATTGTTTGAAGAAGGAGAGAGCCTAGCCATAGCTACACTCTTATTCTTTCTTCATTTTGCTAGCCATTTCTATTTTTAAAGCTGAGAAGAGAGAGGCGCACCAAAGCCTAGTCCTTCTACACTTTGGGTCGATTTTTCTAGGGTTTGCTAGTTGAGCCTTGCTGTAGCAACACTTTCCTTTTCAAACCCTCTTGTCTTGGTTTTATGCTATTTCTTCAGCTAGTTGTGATTGCCATCGAGTTAAGGAAGGAGGAGAGAGCACCAAGGCCTAGTTCCCCTACACAAAGGTGAGCCTCTCTCCCCTAGGGTTTTGATTTTGAGGCCTTGCTCTAGCAACACCTTAAAACTTCTCGTTCTAGTCCTTAGCCGTACCATCTTTTGATCCGTTAGCTTTTGCGTCCTTCACTTTTGACTCCATTAACCCTAAGACACTGATCTAAAGACCTCTTGTTTGAAGTAAACTTGATCACAACAAATTCTCATAACCTTGAATCAAACCCTAACTACTAACCCTAGCTTAGAAACTAACCTAACTAACCTATTGCTGCCGTCATTTTTAGCTATGATATCATTGGTGCAACTAACATTTTATTTATAAGCAATTGAATGGTGGTTAAAGGCATTAATTGAATAGAGTGTAGATTTATTACATTGAATGCCACATTGTTTCAACATTTATTGAAGAAGTGACATATTTTTCATTGCTATTTTATAAACATTGACTTCGTCAATATTTATTATCCAATTGCTTATATGTGTATTAGATAGTCATTGATTTATATGAAGTACTAACCAAGTGAGCATCTTGCATATATCGGTTTTCTTGTTGCTCTGTCTCAGGTAGGTGCATCTCTTTTTCTTTCGTTATACTTTATTATTGGCTGTTAGCTGGACTATCTGCTCGGTGGTGACTTTTGAGGGGGAAAACTTATCCTTGTCTTATAATCCTTTGCCTCCTCAAAAAAACCAGGTCACCGGGGACGTCTCCCCTGGGCCTTACAACCTAAACAGAAAGAACCATCCCATTGTGGTGACATTGGGTGGGATCCATTCCATTGTGGTGACATTGGGTGGGATTGGTTCCAGTTACGTCAATTTGCCTCTTCAATCTCTAGCCTTTTATCCTTGCTACAAACTGTGTGATAACAAGCACTTTAAGTCCTAATGATGGATTCCATTAGAGCATAAGCACTTTTAGGCTCTAGCGTTACCCTCTGTCCTTGAACTATTGAAATATATTAAGCAACTAGAATGAGGCTACTAAAGTGCTAGTACTTTAGGGCTTTAGAAACCTATTCTAGACAAGATATCCTTGACAATTCAACAAGTAGAAAGGCTAGATAGAGAAAGAATCCCTTTATGTTTCTCTCCTAGGGTTTAAGCAAGTAATTTCATAATCTTCAATATGAAACAAGTAAAATCACCACAAGCATTTATTACATGAATAAAATTGCAGAAGATTTACTTGCTTCACCAAGCATAACCAAGCAGAACCCTAGTTGAAGACTTTTCACCACAAAACTTTCCAAAAGACATTACCAAAAAGCTTCTCCAAGGGGTGCGCACTAGTAATTTCAGCCAATGTTGCCACTAGGGCGAAAATTTTAGACCAAAAGTCCTCTTGTGAGGAAGTGTTACGTGAAAAATGGTTTAGGTTAGCCATATTTATACGGGAAATCCTAGCCTTATTATCCAAAAGTTGTGTCTTCTCACAAATCTGAGCCTACTTCTTAATTTGCTCATTAAAATTAAAAATAAATTCAATTTTTTACAGAATGACCCTCAAAGGGTGACATCATGCCCTTCTAGGTGACGTTGGGCATCCAATGTGGAATGGTGAGGTTGCTTAGTGGAACGTTGAGCCTCCAAAGGCCAGTAACCAAGCCACATGTGCCAAAACGCTGTGCTATAACCTCCTTCCATATGATCAAACCCGAGCCTTCTTTATGGTGATGTCATAGGTTAGGTAAGTGACGTCCAAGCCTCTAAAGGCTAGCGTCTAGGTGGGAGCCCTCCATATAGGCCTGCTAGAGTGCCTCCAAAGGTAATGACCTCCTGTGCAATAGTGATCACCAACTTGCCCCAAACGAGGGGTCTCTGCATCCATCCTTGGGCTCCAAAGCCCCCATGAAGGTCCGAACAAGTCATCTCCTCATGAATACCTGTCCATCGGGCAAGGTCCTGCAAAGACAAATAGGTATGCCCTCCAAGGGTCCATAGGTCACAAGAATCATGCCAAGTAAGCCACATCTAATAATTAAACCACCCAAACATGTGCATCAAACCCCCCTTTTCAAACTAAACAAATGCTCGAAGACGTTATACAATTTGTCAAATTTAGGTGTGGGAGGGGTGTCAAGGCATCCTATTGGGCCAGTCAATCCTCAAGTCAAGGGTGTTTTCCAAGAGAAGCCCATCTCAGTCATATATGAGTGTGAGGTGGAATGGGTAAGACCTTTGGGCATGGGGTTCATGATATACAAGGGTTCGTATTGTCTCATTTATCGGTGCCTTTGTAGAGGGTATGCTGCCCCTTCGTTTTCAATGCATCCTTTTTCCAAGCCCATTTATTTGCCATTAATTAATTAAAGTACAACACAATTGGGTAACATAAGACTTGAAAGGAGTACCACAATGTCACTTGAAGCTATAGGTACATAGAGTGCCATATGCATGGAAAGAAAGGGACACCACATGCGTGTACACACCTCAACAAGTGGGACATCTATATAATGTGAAATCTCTTTTGCAGGTCTTCAATTCTTAAGAGAAACGTTTCATCGTTTTCAAGACCTCTTTGGGAGAGCATCTAGAAGGTTATAACTTTGGCTTTTATCTTTTGCCAACTACATTCCCTCTAGGCCTTCAGCCCCTTCTTCCCATGAAAATGAGGTACAATCCCTTCTTGGGTCAGTACACCTGAAAATCCCAAAAGATGAGGAAACAAAATGGAAAGAGCATGAAAGGTGATAAGTATGATCGAGAATGGATGATGACTCTTCAAGGAACCCCCCAGTAACACCCTATCCTCAAGGGTGACCAACTTACTAGGATGAAATGACACCCACCAAGGTTAAATAAGGAAAAAACATAATTTCCAAGCAAACGTTCTGTAATCAAGAAAGAATTCTTTGCAACATGTTCAAATGCTTCAATTATTAGGGTGACACTTACCACGATACCGGACCTATTACCTCATGAAGCAAGACCTGCTATCCTTTGGGGCCAGGTCGGTGTGATGAATGATGCTTTGCGAGTGATGTATGATGGTGCATCAATGAATGGGAGGGGCCCTGCGAGGCTATGCTAGGCAATCTGGCTCTTGACACTCCATGTCTGCTACCTGTGGGCCTTGAGACATGATCTCCATTGCTACCCCTAGTTTATGGGGGTAACATGCACATCACAAAAGTAAGTTGCACTACAGTAGTGGGTAGTTGTTTGTTAGTACTAAAGTGTGAAATCCATATGCTACATAAGGATGATAAAGAGAAAATTAAATTTGAGGACTGGTTGTATCTGATTCTAAGTTGCACCATCTTGACCTATCAAAATCATCAAAAGTGATTTGGGATGAATTGAATAGATTGTTTGGGTCAAAGCCAAATTCTCATTGAAACTACAACTCTTTAGGTTTAAAATGGCTAGTGGAGTTTCGAGTAACTACGTCAAGCCTAAAATCCTTGATAAAATAATTGGTAGAAGTAGGTGTAATGTTCAAAGAAGAAGATGGAAAAGTTTTACCCTAAATAGTTTGCCTCCAAATTATAGCAATGTGGCATTTACACTTGGTTAGTTGCCTTCACAATAATTGGAAAATATGATTGCTTGCTGCAGTGGCCGAAAAAGATTGGTGAAATGACTTTTTCAATAAAGATAACAACACTAAGAATGGTAGCAATGGTGAAAGCAATACTGCCAAGAAATGAAAAAAATGCCACTATTATGGAAAGTTAGGCCATTGTTCTTGGGGATGTGTATTTTGTTGTGCCGATGTACTCAAGGGTAAAGTAAAAAAGGAGAATTGTAATATGGCTAGGGATTTAGGTGATGTAGAGTCAACTAACGAAGAATATGATGGATTTGATGATGACTTCATGTTTTAATTGGCAACATAGTAGTGCTACTTCCAAACAAAGGATACGTAGGAAGGATGCCTAGTTGATTGATGAGCTAGGGGAGTCTAGTCAAATTATATCTACAAAGAAAGAGGGTTATGTCAAACTGATAGTGAATGATATGGAAATCTGCCTTCAAAAAAAGGGTTATGCTATGGTAATGATAGTGTTATGTCTATGGGAATGATATGGAAAGCTACCTTTCAAAAAGAGGGTTATGCTGGTCAAGTGGAGCACTGAGAAAAGTCCCATAATTGGATTGATGTTGCATTGCTAAACACTGAATGAGAATGCTATATTAATTTTATTATCACACTTTAGTTGTTGAACCTAGTTGTTTTCAAAAGTATTCTTATGGATTTTGTTGTGTTCAAGGGATACAAAAAATAGTATTTTGTGTTAAGGGGGGTTGTTAGAATAAGTAACACTCAATACTATATATTAGGAGTCGTACTATAATAAAGTGATAAGTAAGTGATTAGGTAAAGAAACATTCTAATCTACAAATAAAAGGAAATAATTATATTGTATTAGTGACTCCATTAATAAATGTTATATTTTCCATTAAAGCAAATTTGGTTAAAAAGGGCCTCCTAAGGAAATTATAAAATAATAAGCCATGTGAAGATTTTCTGAGGTCCTAATAGGCTGCCAACTAGGTCTGATTTGACCTCAAGTTGGCTCTAAGTTTCTGCTGTCACAACTGTTTTTGCTGCTGTTTTATAACAACAAACTATTCAGGAACTTTATTGCTGTTCTGTTACGGTTACATAGCCTTTTAAGGTGCTCTAGCATGTAGTTTTAGTGACAAATAGGTTAGCACATGCATACCATAAATATGTAACACACCTCTTAGATCTGTACAACTGAAATCATGTTGTTCTAAACTCTAGCATGCATGAAAATGAACAAAGGTATTTTTGGTCAACATGATCCTAGATAAAACCCCCTTGGGGAAAATCAGTTTGGAATATAAGTCTATATATGTGATGTAAAATATGTGAGATACAACAAGTACATGGAACAAAAGAACCTGATACAGTGGCAACCCCTCTCAAGCTGCTATACAAGTTCCAGAAGGCAGATGCACCCAAGCATGGTGCGCCCTTCTCCCTTGTTGCTCAATCTCACTGAAATCTTGCTCCCTTGCTGCTTGAAGCTCTGATGAAGAAACCCCTCCACACAAATCTGACCTTGTGTGTTGCCTCTCCAACAAAACCCTCCTCAAAGCAATCTGACAAGTGCAAGTGCTCCCTGCTAGGTGTGCGCCCTCCTCCAAGCAAGCATCCACACAATAAAACAATGGAAGCCAAAGCCTCCTAGAGCCTCCATGGAAGGAGGCACCCTTGAAACCCTCATCCTCTGCTTCCATCCTCATCTCCATAGCTCAACTCTTCCTCTCCAAGTGAACAAAGATGTGAATAAGCCTCCTTTTGCCCTATGCGCCCTTTTTATAGAATTCATAAGGAAACCTAAAGATGGATGGATGAGATCATCCCATCCCATCTCTAATCAAAGGTTGAGATCATCCAAAGGAATCTCAACTCAGAACCCACTTTGTGCTTAGTTTCCTTAGTTCTCTTTATGTCCCTCAATTCACCCACAGAGTGAATTGATAGTCACTTTTCACTTAAGTGACAAATTTCACCCTTTTGACTTAGGAAAATATCAAAGTGAAATTAGACATAAAGTGTAAGGCACAATGGGTCAAATATTTCTCTCTTGTGATTAGAGACCCACAACCACAAGGGTACCACTTCCCTCGGTACACCAGAACTCAACACTCCCTCTTACTGAGGAAAGTGTTTCTGAAGTAGACATGTTTGCCCCTTGGCATGCCCTTGGTGAGAATATCTGCAATCTGCTCGTCAGTCGCTATATACTGTAACTGTACTGCCCCCCTTTGAACCCAATCTCTGATGAAGTGGTATCTGATCTCTGTATGCTTCGATTGGTCATGGAAAACTGGATTCTCAGAGAGTTTGATACAACTTTGATTATCGCAATGAATGACGGTCGGAGGCAACTCTTGACCAAATAATCCTACCAGCATCTTACGAAGCCAAAGGGCCTCGCAATTGGCGTGACTGGTCGCCATATACTCTGCCTCGGTGGAACTCAAAGCAACTGACTTTTGTTTCCGGCTGTTCCAGGAAACAAGTCCTGATCCCAACCAAAAACAACACCCTGAGGTGCTCTTCCTGTCAGTAGCACATCCTGCTCAGTCTGAGTCTGCGTAGCCAACCAAACTGACTCAATCACCTCTGATATAGTCCAGGCCATAATCAACTGACCCTGCAATGTACCTCAACACATGTTTTTCCTAAATCCAGTGAACACTCCTCGGCTCTACCATATGCTGGTTGAGAGTGTTCACGACAAAACAAATATTTGGTTGAGTGTTGACCAGATACATCAATGAACTGATCAACTATCTATAAACTGTAGCATCCACCAACTGGGAATCTGAAGCGCTAAGCTTCTTCCAGTTGGTGACCATGGGAGTAGACATAGGCTTGCAATCGTCCATTTGAAACCCGCTCAAAATATCTGGAGCATACTTCCCTTGTCCAAGGAAAATGTGACCGTCCTCTTGCCATACCTCCATAGCCAAAAAATAGTGCATCAAACCGATGTCACTCATTTCAAACTCTGATGCAAGTCCCAACTTGCACTCAACTCTGAGATCCTCTGCACCTGTGATGAACAAGTCATCCACATACAAAATGAGAATGAGCGTGTCCTCACCTCTAATGATGTAATAGAGGTTAGGATCAACATCGCTCTTCTCAAAACCCATTTGAAGCAAGTATGTATCAATGCGTGAATACTAGCTTTGGGTGCTTGCTTCAGACCATATAGTTCCTTTCTCAAAAGGCACACGTGAGACTTGACCACAAAGACTTTGTAGCAAGTGCCTTCCCAAAAGGAAAGCCATCCTTTAAGTCCCAGCCTCCTTGAGTTTTAGGCAATGCAATTTTCTTCCGACTAGCTAGGTGCATTCTTTATATGTACCAGAACTCCTCCAAAGGTAGTTGCAGCATAGGCACTTGATCTTTTCCAATACACCTTTAGGAATATATACAAGGAGGTGCCAAAAAACGGAGTAGCTTAAAACACTGACTTGATGAGGACAAGTCGACCACCTTGGAGCAATTGAAGCAATTGTTCAGCAATTGTTCAGCCTGAGAATCATAGTGAGCTGCTGAACCCCATACTTCACCTTGATTCAGAGTAAAATTTAAATCTCCAACCAGAATTAGATTATCTGAAATCAACAGCTCAAAGGAAAGAAGGGAATCCCGAAAAGAGTTTTTCCCTTCATATGGTCCATAAACATTCAGTACCATGACAACTTTGTTTAATGCTTTTGAGTACACCTCTACCAGAAGCCTTGCTTTCACAGCAAATGAATTAACCAAAGATAAGTTTTGGTTCCAACCTGTTATAATACCGCCCAAATTTCCATCAGAATCTAAGCCAACAAATGTCTAACCAACCAAAGACTTACTCAACAAATCACATAAATGATTACTGAACCCCATTGTTTCTTGGATTAACATCATGTCAAGACAGTTTGACACTACAAAACGTCTAAGGGACAATCTTTTTGCCTGTTCCCCCAGCCCATGAATATTCATGGACAAAATCTTCATTGGGGAACATTGGAGGGGTTGGTTTGTGCTCTAAGAACCCTTTCAATCAGTAATTGTCTAGCTTGCTTCACTTCTCTCATGGATTTATCTTGACCCTTCCTCAAGGCAGAAGAACAACCCACAAAAGAAGAAGTAATCCATTGCCTCATACTGTGCTGACCCACTTTGTGATCCACAGACTTTCCCACAAGGGTTTTATGGTCCATATTCATAGCTGCATCTAGGGATAAATCCTTTACCACTACTGGCTCGATAGAATCCCCTCGGCCCTTTATCATTTTCCTTTTTGTGCAAGTTTCCATTGCTTTGTCCTGATTCAGAGTAAATCCCTGAAGGTTAACCAGATCTATACCGACACCACTAAACCCTAGCCTTTGAAATTTTCCAGGCGAAGAAGTTCGATTAAACTCCAAGTTTTCCACTACCGGATCGATTGCATCGAGACTATTCTTTGTGTTATTTCCCTCCTACTCCAGGGTAACTGCCAAATCCCTCGGAATTCCTTCAAAATCCGCCATAACTCTAACATCTTTGAATGCATTCAGGCTTGTGTCAGGGCTCACAGATTTATGTGTCCTTGTGGCAGTTGGGTCATGTAACAGAGTAGAAGGATTAGGTGGATGCACAGGGCTAGTCAATGATCTGGAACCTCCATGTAAACCCACGACCAATAGTTTGATGTAAATCTTGAGTGGAGGGTTGAGAGAAATAAGAGAAAATTTCCGCCTCCGATAAAAGGTCGTTCGATTAATCGACGAGGTCCCCACCCTGATATGGGGTGGGCACTGTCTCATTGTCGTCCATCGAACCTCAAACTTGGAGAGTGTAACCCTAGTTTGCCATCACCCACCCTCTAAATAAATAATATTTTATTAATATATGATAATAATATAGAATAATAATAATTTATAATATAATAATATATTCTATAATAATATAGAATATAATCATAATATAATATGAATCAATAACTATAATATAATAATATTATGAATTTATTATACTACGAATGTGAATGTGACCATTGCATTAGAACAAATTTATACTATAATAATATATAATAATAATATTGAATATTGAGTATAAAATATAAAATATAAAATATAAAATATAATCATAATATAAAATAAATTAATAACAACAATAAAATAATATTATGAATACGTACATACATAAGACAAGGTCAATTCCAAATGTGAATGTGGGAACACGTATTAGAGGTATTTATAGTATGAATTAGAGGAAGGGCACATGTATAATATCAATGAAGGCTGCATTGAAAAGTTATAATAATATGGAATATAAAATATAATTATAATATAAAATAAATTAATAACGACAATAAAATAATATTATGAATACGTACATACATAAGACAAGGTCAATTCCAAATGTGAATGTGGGAACACGTATTAGAGGTATTTATAGTATGAATTAGAGGAAGGGCACATGTGTAATATCAATCAAGGCTACATTGAAAAGGTCAATGCTTATTAACTATTATATAAAACTTATATAATACTATAAATTGAAAAGGTCAATTCTTATGAACTATTATATAAAACTTATATAATACTATAAATTAAAAAGGTCAATTCTTATGAACTATTATATAAAAGTTATATAATACTATAAATTAAAAAGTATATTACAACTTTGTAACTACAAATTAAATATTATATAATATTACAAATTAAATATTATATAATATAATATTATTATATAATAATGTAAGATAACAATACATTATTAATACAAAATGGAAGTACACATTATTATTCATATATAATAATAATGGAAGTATAATAAATAAATGATAGTGGATATTATACAATAAATAACGGAAGTACTAATAATATAAAATATTCCATATTGAGTATTTCAAAAATATCTAACATATCCTGAAACGATTTCACCAAGCTCTTAACTAAGCTAAGGTGTACATATGGTTAAATATTGTCAAATAGAAACATGACACATAATCATTGTTGACTTGTATACGTCCAACTCAACAATTATCGTTGACTTGTATATGCCCAACTCAACAATTGTCGTTGACTAAATTCTTTAAAATTCTTTTGGTTATTGAATTTCCAACTCAACAAGCACGATTTTTCTTATAAGGCCCATTTTAGCCCCAAATTTGCTCTAATGCCTTATCTCTTTCTCTTTCATGTTATAATTGCGTATCTTGAATTTACCAACATGGTGGCAGGGTTATTCAGTGTTTTCTGTTGGTGTTCCAAATCAAAATTATTCATTACTGATTACTGCTTCAGAAGCAATTAGAAAGAATGAGAGTAAACTTGCTTTTACCTTGCATACCTATCATTGGCAAGTCACCGGGAGGGATTTTAGTGGAGCTATGGAATTTCATGAAATATTGTGTAATATATGATGTGTTGCATGCATATCTCTAGTATCTAATAATGGTAATCTGTGCTTACTAGCTGATTCAGGCTGCAGTTTCTCTTCCAAGTACTAATCACATCAAACTCTGGTAAGCAGGGTTCCCTTGTGTTATGAACATAATATATATAAATAAGATGTTCATAACATAATA